>JASWJB010000073.1:0-151681 GCA_032433595.1 Conoideocrella luteorostrata
GGAGCAGGAGCAGGAGCAGGAGGCGCGAACTAAGCCGGAATCTGGATTTATAATGTCTGTATTTCAGTGTGTGTTTGTATTTGGGAAGTTGATTGTGCTGTGCTGTTGAGACCCAAAAAATAATATAATAAAAACCATCAAAACGAAACCATTGGGGCAGATGATAATATTGAATTGTGTGTGTTCATTACGTACTGTATTACGACTAATATATTATGGCTAGGCGCTAAAAGATGAGTGCATGATTAGGGAAAATTACTCCTCCACGAAAAACTCCGCGCTGGGAGACAGTATTGGAAGCCAATCTAGGTACGAGGTTGTATTTGAAGCCATCATATCATATTCATGATTCAAGGCTTCATTAACAACGGTAATTTCCCCAGTGGAAATAGTAACGCCCTGGGTAGAAGACTCAGTTGCTGCGGGTGTAAATAGAGCGGGTGGCCTGCTCTTGATATTGGCAATTGCGGCCTGGAAGAGATCGTACGTAGTATCAGCAGAGGCATGCGTGTTGCGAAGGTGATCAAGCAGGACCATGCAAAGGTGCAGATTGTGCTCTCCAGCCTGTCGGATCGTTGAATTGGGAGACTGTAGATCATTGAGCTGAATCTGCATGGGGGGAACAAGGGCAATAACGCTGTATTTTACTCCTGGTTAGGATGACTTGTCTTGCTGTCTCGTCCAAAGTTCCGACCGGGCAGACGGCTTGACTTACGTGAGCATATGGATATTTCTTGTCAGATCCTCCCCAATCATCATGTTAATCAGGTGTGTGACTCGGAGTGACGCAGCACGCATCTTCCGAAAGCAGAGAGCCCGGAGAGGGCCCTCGCGGGCCTCCGATGTTTCGGATTGCCTCGTGCTGCCTTGGGCGATGTGTGGGCGGTACAGCACGATCAAGGTTGCTCTAAAATAGCCGGTGAGATTAGCATCTGCACTCGATTTTGCTGCTAACGGCACCAGTCAAAAAAACGACGGAGCATCAATCAAGACCGAACATGTATGAACAGACAGCAAACTTACTCAAGGTATACTCGTATTTGGTGCATATGCACCATCATCAACTGACTCTTGTGGCTCTCGGCGGGCAACCCACTGAAATACGTGGCCATCTCGTCTTCAATCTGCTCCATCTGCTGCTGCGTTGGTCTGGCCGCCTTGGCTGTGTAAAACTGGTTCAGGATGTTTCCCAGGGAGACTGTGATCCGGACCAGACAGAGCCACAGCTTGACCAGGTCGTTCATCTCCGGGGGCAGGAATTTCCGGTGCAGCTCGGTTCGAAATCCAGTCGACAGCTGCGCAACCTCATGCTGCGTAGGAACCGGCGTCGTCACTTCGTCCAGGTGGATGCGCATCGGCCGACCGAACGCAAGGGACAGCCATGCCTCTCTACAGTGAATGCTCCACCAGAGCTGCGCCCAAAGCGGTGGAGGACCTTTCGTGTCGTCTGTTGGGGACTGGTCGGAGGGAAGGTGATGGAAGCCGGCTGTGTAGGCCAGGTTGATGGCAATGCCAATCCAGTACCATGAACCTGTTATGTCATCCACCCTGGCTAGTCGGTAGCTCATCAAGTACACTGACTGTATGAGTGCGACCCTGTCCCTTTCATAGTCGAGGTCGTAAAGCGCCTGTAAGTATCAGCAAAACTATTCCCCAGGGAATACTGCTATCACGGTTACTATGCTTTACCTTTGCGCGCTGGAAGGCTGCGTCCTTGAGTTCTATTCTTGTGTGTCCGAGTTCCCCCGTAAGCAGCTGCTCGTCTATGAACTGCTTTATTGATAAGTAAATGGGGTCTCTACTGATAATAGGAACGGAATATGCGTCCTTACGCTTCCCGCAGCGGCAAACATGCTCCAGAGCAGAAGTAAGCTCTGTTGCCCATTTGTATAGCGGTGCATGAAATCGTCAACGTCTACAACAGGAGCAAACGGATGCACGTAGTGGAAGTAAGACCGGATCAATGCGTCTCTCAGATCCTCGGAGGGGAGACTCAGGCATCCCTTCTGTCTCGCGTAGCTGAGATCCTGGGGGTCCAGCGCCGTTGAGGTCGGTGACGTCAAGTTGACATGTCTTGTCGGTGATTTGGATTGGTCGTGATGACATATGTCCATGACCAGAGCCCGTGGGCCTCTCTCATCTCCTTCAGGCAGCTTTTATTAGCGATGAAAGGCGTAAGCTGGTAGTATATGGGGCAAAATGTAAAAGTGAAGTGTATGGTAGGCGATACATCGTACCTAGATAATACGGTTTCCGAGTTGGAGAGGCCGGTCGCTCGAAGAAGAAGTCTTCCTGCTTGACGTCTAATGCAGCGTTATCCATATTCTCATAGCTATCTTTGGCGAGAAGACCCATGGAATACAGCTGTGTCAGACGTTCGCTCTGCAGAGGCGACGGCCGCTGCCCACGAGTCTGTCCCTGCGTCGCCGCAGCCGTGACATGTTGACCAACTGCCGCAGTAGACATAGACGGTAGCTGATCCGGGTTCCTGGGCCAGTTAGCCTTCTTGCGTGTCAAGTTTGGGTATATCGTCTCGTCACCATGTTACATTCGTCTTTTCCTCTGCACAATCTCGCATGTGATACCGTCCGCAGCACAGTTTGCACACGGCCTGCCCGACAATGCAACTGTGCAGCGGACTTTGCGCGCATTGCAGGACTTGCAGGCTACGGCAGCCCGTCTGTGAGGCCTTCGAGATCTTGACGACGACCTGGAATGATCGTGCTGTGACATGTCCGTCGGCTTGGCCAAGTCCATGGCCTGCATGCTGCGAGACTCGGCAGGACGCGCGACTAGCATCGGGTGAGGTTGCGTTTTGAATCTGCTGGCACATGGACTAACTACGGAGTACTCCCGTAGTTAGTTGGGCCTTAAAAGCCGCCACTTGCTTCCGTTTCGGTACTAAATTAATCTCCGAAGCCACACGGTTATCGTAATTTATTGCCTTGTACGTCCGACGCCATGCCTTGACGACACAGCCTCTTGAGCGCGACACAGCTTCACCGGCAATCAGTTCTACATTCGTAATGGAGGAGGTGATCAAATCGTCCCGACGGACTAGTTGGACGGTGTAAGTCGATCCGCCGCCGCCGCCGCCGGCCCCGTATCAGATGGCGCTATTTTGATAACGAACGATTCAAAGAAAAAAACATGGTCCACCTGAGACCCTGAGACCCCTTCACGGCGGGCGTATCCACCGCAGACCCATGTTTGAAACCTGAAATTAATGGCACACGTGGCCCTAGGTTACGGAGTTTGAACTAAAAAGAATTCAATTTATGCTGCTCGGGTCTCGGAGGGGGGGGGGGGGTGGTTCTCCCGCTTTGCCACCGCCGCGAGCTGCAGTGACGCAGAAAGGATCCCGAAGCAGCACCCTCTTGTTTAAAGGCGTTGTATCCTGTCTGGAGCCTCCCCTACTCTTGTGGATATAGTCCCGAGAAGATCAGATTGTCTCTCTTTGTAGGAGGAATAGCTGATATGAACAGTGTGATGTCAAGTGTGGGAAGACGGGTAGCAGAGGCGAGGACGCAATTACCTAAGGTGCGGTAGCATTACTTTGAACGGGAGAAGACAGGCCTTCCAGAACTCTGCAGCGTCATGTTCGCCAATGAGGTTCTCGATTTGATGACCGATTCCCGATATCCCTGTGCAGGTTGTGGTTTGTGGAGTATGGGGACTTCCCAGGCCCCCCTTTCACCCAGGGGTCATCGAATTGATCGCCCAGCTTTTCACCAACCGTGCGGGCACTCTGTCATACTCCTTCGTACACTACTTCATACCTTGTCTTTGCATGAATTAGGAATATTAGACAAACTTAGACTAGTGTTTCACGCGAGCCTGTCGTACTTGCATAAGAATTATGTACCCTTGGCATCACTCGATGGCACAGGCACTTTCCACTTCTTCAGATAAGCAGTACAAGTCAATTTCCCGTTATTGATAGGCTATTACGAGCCATAATTTCCGGTACTGCATTAGTGCCATGCATCCAAATATATGACCTATAGGAGGTAATACTCCAAAGTTAAAATGCATTAGTCCGCAGTCATGAAAGTACCTTGGTGAATGAAGCCGTCACATCTAAGGGAATATGTCCCTAATACATCTAGACGTATGGTAATATGTAATTTGGGTCCACCGTCTGGTTAATTGACTTCAGCTTAGACTTGTGACGCTCCGTCTTCATGCTTTGATAACCTCTAAATCTCGCCAGTTGTTCCAGTCTGCCCTCCCTGTAATTGCTTCGTAGTCTCGGCAAACAAGCTTATCCGGAAGTCTATAGTTCTCATAGTCGGATGTATTTCCTAGAGTCAAATTAAGATTATATATATCAACGTCTGCCTTATCTAATTAAGCCAGCGTAGCGTGTGAGAATGACCAATTCTTGTCGCTGTACCGATAAGAGGCCGACGAAGGCGCCACTATGTGGTGTAGGATTTCATCTCGACATTTCCAAGGGGGCTCTGTTGCGTGCGTTACACACAGTACAATTCATGGAAGCCGTCGATCTAGTAGAGCATCTCAGTCGAATTGCTGGGGTGTGAGGGGGGTACCGCAGATTCGGGGATGCCTTTGACCTTGAACAAGTCTGTCGTAATGGGAACCACAGCTAACTCTAATACCATTCACGTGTTAGTACTGTACTTGTATGGACGATATTAATATTTATGCATTTACTTGGCATGGATGTTTGACGGAAACGATCGCCAAATTCTGGAAATTCTGCTAGATGAAGATCATGTTATAGGTTACCGTCTTATTATATGCCGACAAGGACGAATCTATAACAAATCGTTTGTGTACATAGAACCTTAACCCTCGATATTGGACTCTTTGCTATGTTTCTCGTCTTTGTGGTACTAGGATGGCAAATTCGCTTACAGTCATTTACATCTGGCCATCGTTCATGACGCGCAACCAAAGGCATTCGCAAGCCGTAGGCTAGTCCAAGGACAACGAGCTGTATCAGTTCAAGCGCAGATAGGACAACGATAAAGTTTCTTCGACTCATTTGAGGTCACATACCCGATGGAATGAATGGCGATTTTTCATAGCAGAATCCCAGCTCTCCACGTTCCAAGCTGCTTGCGTGATAATTGATTAAAGAGCAAATGGTGTGAAGATATGGGTCTGTCTCTGACCTCTCTGCGGGCTATCATTGATGCGCTCGACTAGAAGAGGTCAAATTCAACGATATTGATGATAGTACAAATCATAATAGATTGTTATGTGCTAGACTCGTCTAGTGGGATGCTAGATTCTGTACATATACTGTTAGTATCAGTGTAAGTAGTAGAGAGCCATGAAAGCATAGATTGTCATAGAATAGGTCACAATAATAAGCTCTGAGATGTATGATAGTAGTTGTCGAATTTATCTACTACTGCGTTGAAATCTACCTTATACGGAATAGTTCTATCACGTGAGAAACTGTCATCAACTACGCTATTCTATACGCAACATACTAGTGTAAGATGCATAATTGACCCTTTTAAAACCACTTATTTATATTACTCTTCCTCGAGTTATTTAACATACCCCTTGGATAAGCAATGTTATAGATTATCCATAGCGCTAATTCTAATAATATATGAGTTTTAGGGTTTTTATTTAGTATAACATACTTAGGATATCCAAGTTAATAACTGGCTTAACTCCTTTAGTTTCTAATCTCTAAAGTGGTGTAAAAATACTGTTGCCCCTAGAAAACTAGGTAGTCTTAGAGTTATAGTTAGAAATTCAGAATCAGCAGATGCGTGGGTGGATTAGTTATACACATAAGTGGGACTCTCTAATCCGTAGCTGGATAACAACATCAATTTCGTTAATTACTTTTTCATCTGCACCTGGACTTGCGGCATTTTCAAGCGTGATCTCATCCATTTATCGTTTACAAAATTCTGCTGCTGCTGATAGGCCGGCATGCCTTGGCAGGCGGGCAACTATAAGAATAAGCTGCGATGGTAAACTTACTCATGATTCGCATGGTGGTTGGGTTGTCTCAAAACCATCAGTGGGACGACAAGCCCAACAGACGCCTCCTGTGAATTATTCTCTTGATATGGCTACGTTCTTTATGATCCTAATCATATACTTTGTTACGTGGGAGAATTCGTACAGTATTAGCTTTGCTATGGCCATGAATAACGGTCCGCATCCAAATTAGGTCCCCTGCTACCAAACGCAATCTGCATTCGATTCTCAGCCCCTATAGCTTCTTCCCTGTTCTAGCCCTGAGGGGAGGGGTGCGCTGTGGCAATTCTCTCTGTTTTCGGCACACTATGCGGTTACAACATCCGTGTGCATTTTCACCGACCACGGCGTGTTGCGGGTGCCTACATAATAGTATTGCGAAATCATGTCCTTGATGGCAGGGTTGTGTAAGCGTATGCGGTCTACAGCAATGCATGCTTATCCATTTTGCTACCCGCAAGCTATTACTTTCTAGCCCAGTCCTACTAAACTGTTGGCCACGCCCGGAGTCACAGCAGATCCAACAACAAAAGTCTTCTGTATGTCGAAATTTTCTTCAACGTCGTATGAATAGCCTCTCTGATTTGCCACAACCTTCTTCCCAGGTACATCCGTGAATTCGCAGCTGCAGTGTCTATATCCAAAAGCCCACATCGTCACTGACCTACTATTCCAGCAATCTTCACCACTAAGGTTAGTTGCGAAGCCAGAGATAGCGGGGCTGTCAGCGTGTTTCTTATCCACAGCTCTTTCATCTAGGGTCAGGCTATAGTGTGTGAAAATAACCATCTGCCCCTGAGACTAAAGTGTGGGTTGCACAGGGTTGTGCAATGATCATGATCATCGGCTTCAAATACAATATATTCAATAATAGTTAAATCGGTTATCTAAGAGAGGGAAAACAAGTCAAGCTATGATGCCTACGATACCCGTATAAATAGGGTGGCCGAAGGGTGACCACGTGACGATATCCGTGCTCTTGTTGTGTGCTTGGCGGTGATATTCCAACATAAAGAGTAGAAATTTCCAACACTTATTTATTCAGCTATTTAAAAGCAAAAACCTGGGCATTAACATAAGTTTTACTGCTTAATTCTGGATTTGTTTAAAATCGACGAACCGGCTTAATACAGCTGTAGCTTATTCTTTCGAGACTTTCGAAAACAGCGTATAACCCATGATAGTAAGACCCTTATCTATGTCATATCTAGTCTAATCAAGGAAGGTAAATCAGCCTATCGTCGATCAAGATCAAGGTCGCTGCATTTAATCAGTAAAATTGCGCACCCTTTGTTTTGCTGCCAGCCAGCTTCCATGGAAAGGTTCATGATTCCCAAGCAGGAAGAAAACGTTCCAATAGCGATCCGGCTGCTTCTCAAGGAAGGAGAAGAGACCATCGTTAACCACGTGTCCAATATCGCTGAGAAGGGCAAGATTCGGAGCCGTCTGTTTTAGGACAAAGTTGTAAGAGCCATACGTCTCGAGATGCATATCGGAGACGATGTGAAATACCTTAGGTGTCATTATTAGCTGGAAGATCGGAAGCATGCACAGCTTTGCACTTTGAAAGCGGCCTAGCTGACATTAAATATTCGTTCGTACAGTAGACATTACATCGCTAGGAACGGCAAGGTCAGCTTTCGCGGGAGAGTCGCAAGCTTTAGTGCAATACAGAGAGTTCCCATACGTTCTTGCCTGGCTGCGTGATTATAACCTACCAGGCTCGAAGGTGTGTTCTATTCTAAAGACTTGTGTTTCCTGCTTAGTCTCCTAGTATTCGAATCTTGTAAGCAATCTCAGTTGTCTAGTAATATTATTCTCAAAAAGTGCTATATATTCTTAGAAAATTTTAAGCCTGCTCGCAAGTTAGTGGTTTTTATAATCTTGCCGCATCTTATGAGGGTACTAAGTCCTTCCTTTCTTATGCTATCTTTAGACAACTTATTTCAGAAGGCTACTACTTAGTAGAACAATAGCAAAATTTAGCAATACGCTTCTCTGTTATGAAATAAATAATGTTACAGCATACTACAGCGCGTTGCTTAATAAGTAACTACTTTAATTTTACATGCTTAACTTTACTATCTTATACACTTTACTACTATATGCTTTAGTGCCGGTAGCTAGGCAATGTTAGATCATTTAATAAATTTGCCCATTGCAAAATTGAGTGAGACTTCGTTCAGATGAGTGTGTCTCGCTGTTTTGTATTCAGAGTGATGCGCGAGACAAGCGTCACGATATTCAGGGGTGCTCGATGAAGACAGATTTTCGATTGCTGCGTCTGTGAATGTTGCAGCTGAAACTAAACGGAGAGAATATAGTCTAACTGATCACAGCACCTCATCTTCCTGTCATTGCCTTATTTTCGACGCCGTGCCCTCGCGGCCAGAAACCCTGTATCGAGTTTCGCAGCGAACCGGCAAATTTTTGGTATGACTGGCTAACATATGATCGCCGTCAATGCTTATTGTCCCTTGTCCGATCTGCCTTCTTCCACTGCCTCTCCCACTCCTCCAAATAGGACATCTGTTTTGTCACCGTGTTCCGGCGACCGGCTTGCTCCCTTCCCACAGGGTTCCCTTCCGCGGGAAATGCTAATCTCTCCGTAATCGTCGACGGACTCTGAAGGTACTGGTCCAGCATAAATGAGGCATTTGCGGTAGCGGCACTGGTCAATGATTAGTCCCAAAAGCATCGCCAATCATACACAACCCGCACCTGGTCTGCTTACGCCTGATCCTCAGTTACTGTTGCAGATGGATGGGATGTAACAGAATTGGCCATGGTGGTCGCTCGTCTCCGGATGAACGTATGGAATGATGTTGACTTAGTTGCGCACTGGCGACCAGAAATGCCCCGTCTTTCATCTGGGATTTTATACTCGCGAGCTTAACCCATCTCCTTCATTATGCTAATTTGTCTATCGGACGTCATTTTGTATCATTGTGCGGCGGAAGACTCTGCTCTTGGCACCGAAATCAACTTAAAGAAAGCACAGCACCATATGGTTAAAGCCCAATCGAGCTACAGTAACTTGATTTGGACACGAATTACTATTAAAGAGAAGCAAAACACTCCTGTGTTATTCCCTTTTGATTGGCTCGAACGCATGCAGCCCAGTCAGGGTAGAGAGCCAATGAAGGCAGAGGATCGACCAAGTCGCACGAAACAAGGCTTACACATTCCCCCTCAAGGCATCCTTGAGATAAGAGTCGCACACAGGTGTTGCAGCCTGTCTGTGTTCCCGAAGTCGAGCGCTTGTGGGCACTCTTGAGGTGTGACAGCCCCAGACACACCCAGGCGACGGCAACGGCGTTGTGGCACTTGACAATATCGGAAACCGTCGCAGATTCCTAATTTTCCAGCATCAAAGTCGCACAACCTGAAGAGACCCTGCATCATAGTTCCGTGCAGCAGCGGAAGATCCCAAGCATGGATGCCGAAGCATTTGCCATGCCTGGCTGCACGACTCCACCAAACGACCGCACAAGGAGGCCATCGTCCAACCTTCTGAGCAAGGAGGATAATGAAGCCAGTGAAGTCGATAGTACGACAATTCGACCGCATGTGGCTTCGCATGGCACGAAGAAGCTTTCACCCAAACCAGGAGAGGGTCCATTTGTTCCAGACGAAGTCGTACTCACTGACAGTAAATCTCCTGTCAGTCAGCGAGACCGCCACAACTCGCATGCGAAGCCTTTTCAATTAGAGAAGCTTATTCAGGATACCTCTCAGCCAGTCTTCGATGATCCGAAACGAGTTGATTCTGGATACGGTGGAAGTCATCATTCATTTAGCCTCACTAACCCGTCCGTTGAGACCGAACAGAGCGGGGACGTGATTCTGAACAGACAAAAGCAGAGCGGGCTCGAAACCAAGGATAAGTCGGAGATTGTGTATGAGCAATGTATTAGAATGCAAAATATCAGAATTTTTGACTAACCCTGGGCGATACAGTAGGTACACAAACTGCGAGATTGACATTCACGAACTCAGATGCACTTTTTGTAACGAAACATACATATCTGTGGGAGATCTACAGCGACACTTGGACGTTGTTCATGTGAATATACATGGAAGCACAGTGTACAAATGTTCATACTGCTCAGGACATTGTACCAGAAAGGATCTGTTCATGAGGCACCTTTCTTGGAAGCATCAGGTCAAAGTAAACAGCACAGACGACCTGAAAAAGTGCACTATAGACCCATCAGAGGTTATTACTTCATTTCATATTCGGGACAGCGTGATATGTTTGATAGATTTGGAAGATTTGGCCGCGGTAGGTGCACAATTTAGCGACGTACATATGCATACCGTCAACCCGCTGGCCTTCTCTCTAAGTCTTGTTCGCAAGCCAGAGATTATTTCTCTTTCCAGTCAGGAATGCATTGAGTCAATTTGCGATGATGTTTATGACAGAATGAAGCATAGAAACCATTCCTTTGGCTATTTCCTGCTAAATAGTCAACTTCCGAGACTTTTGAAAGTCTTTGCGATCAAATTTGGCACTGAGACATTCGACAGTCTCCCATGCAAGACCTCGAGGCTGCGCATTATGCGTCACTTTGAGAAATATTTGGGGCAAGTTTTGAATCACCTCGCCATTGACAGCATTAGGTTTACTTGGACTTGGCTGAAACTAACACACTTAAAGCCAGATCATTATCCAATTGAGAGCTCGACTGGATCAGCAGAATAGCCATTCATCTCAGCGTCGAGTAGGCGAGGATAGCAGTATGTCGGTCTACGATAAAATGAAGATGTGGAACCAGTGTTTGGACGCTGAAGAAGAACTTCCCTCTTTTAGCAACGTCATTCAGACCAGTTCAGCATACCAGTGGCTGCTTGCTGCTGTTGTTCAGCAAGCTTCACTGAGTTGGAGAGTGTCGGTGGCTGACAGAGTTCGAGTCAACATTTTAAGGAGTCTTGTAACAACCCATGTAAAGCACAATGATGCACCGCTTCCGTTCAGGGTCAGTTTTAGGCTTCGATGGGAACCTGTTCAGGCATGGGTTGATCGGGAAGGGAGGACTTCAAACACCAATCTCGGACCGCCTTTGCTATCGAGCCTCATGGTGTTGACCTTTGTGTCTGGTGATGAAGTGCAAGCATGCACCACAGAACAGTATATTCGGCAGGTATGGCCTGAAGGGGGCGTCGAACTCCTTGAGCCACTTCAGAAACTCCTTGACCTTGAAACTGATTGCCCTAGCTCATTAAGTAAGTTCCCGTAAAGGCCCTTGACATGAGCCGGAACTAACTTACCCCGCGCAGAATCCTACAAGGATTCGGCTGGAAACATATTCTCCCTGGAAGGTTCGCAACTTGCCATCACGGTTTGTGGTCCTGCACATATCATAGCACAATGCGGGGAGCAGTTAAGTTGGCTGGCATCCGCAGCTCAGCCTGGAAATCCGGAGACTGCGATTTGCACGCCTTGTATTAAAGCCATCGGTTGGAGGAAGTTTTCGATCGAACCGCGGGTGGAGCCACATGCAGACGCAGCCGGATCTCTACTGCTGCTAACAAAACCTTTACGACTGTTGTATGAACGATTGGCTTCCTCCTGTCTGGTTCGTGGATTTGCGATTGCTCATCGTCCTGAAGGTGTTCCGGGGCTTGAGTTACCTTGGAAAACTCTTCTAACAGTCCTACAAAAGCCTTTTTTAGAACCAACCTGTAGCCATGGCTACCGACTGCTTCGTGGAACCCACACTACTCTGATGCTTGTCAAAGTCATATCTGGCGTGTCAATGTGGTACGTCGTTAGCTCGGCATCACTAGCTCGCGTTTGTTCAAGCAGTTGCCTCGACCAACTACAGCGCGAGAACATTCAGTCCGTGACGATGGAGAGGCTCGCTGACTTGCGCCATGTTATCAACACTTGCGAAAGCGTCAATGCTCCCACTTTACACGACTCCTGCCATCTGAAAGGCTCAGAGAAGAAAGTCGTCGATGCAGCCACGGAATACGAGAATCATGAGGCTGCTGCACAATATGAGGAAGAGTTTTCCAGTGGATCTGGGGCCGTGCAGAGCCTGGCGGACATTTCTATTGACTCTGATATACTCTCATGCTCCTCAAGCTCGCAAGAGGCCCAGTTGAAACAGCCGGTAGGCGATGATAAGTTGTCTACCATTGTAGCGGCTGTTGTCAATCAGCTACTTGCCGATGTCAAAACATCCATATTCAACAGGTCCACCCCTACCGATGGCGAGTATAGCAATAACGGCGGCAGCGGCTCTAGTACCTCCACCTCCAGTGGAACAATCTCGCTTGCGACAGGATCGCAAGGCGGCTTTCAGGGGACTGCACAAAAGAGAGTGATTTCTCAGCGAAACAGCGACGAGCCTGGCGAGGACGATTCACAGCGACCGCCGCATAAGATACAGAAGCAGGCGCAAGAGATACCGCAAAGCACTTATGCCTGCCCTTTTTGGAAATTTGACCCCGTCAAATACCGGACATGTTTCTTCTTGACTTTACGGACTGCTTCGCGAGTTAAACAGCATCTGATCAGAAAGCACGTCCCCGAGTTCTACTGCCAGCGCTGCAATGCCATTTTCAAGAGTTATGAGATGCACAACGAGCATGTCATGGACCCTTCTGGATACAGCTGCACTCCAAATCCATCAGAAAGACTGGATGGAATTACAATCCACCAAAATCGTCTGCTTTCTCAAAAGTCTAGGAGCCTGAATGAAAAGGATAAGTGGTTTGATATTTGGGACATCCTGTTCCCAAGCTGCCCGCGCCCAAGCTCGCCTTATGTAGATGTGCAGCTAGCTGAGGATTGCGCGCTGTTCCAGGAGTATTCTCTGAAGGCCGGACCGGATCTTGTGGCTCAAGAGATAGAAGCAAGCGACGCTTTGTCAACAGAACTGGCTGAGGATGACCGGAGGGAACTTCTTCGTCGAGCTATCGCCGCTGGCCTTATCGCAATCGTAGAAACCTGGAGCCAGACCCAAGAACATCCAATGAACCGAAACTCCAATGCTTTATTATGTTCCGGAAGGCAGGGAGATGAAGATTTGTCAGGGATTGGACTGAGCGTGACTCCTATTGGTTCTGCTCCAGACAGCTGCGGTCTGAGAGCCAGCCACACTCCGGAAGGCTCGACTTCACAGCCGATTCATCCCCTTGAAAAGCCTGCGGAAAACCAAACCGAAAGTTCAGTCAACCATTCAGGGGAAAAACAGGGAAACGGCAGTCTTGTAGCGACTGCTGGTGTGTTGGTACGCGACGAGCGATGCGAGAGTCTTCATGACGCTCATGTTCGTAATTCGCCTACGCCGCAGTTTGAGCAGTCTCTGCGCGTAGAGGACTCGAGTTTTGCGGATGTATTTACAGGGGACTTTGCGTCCCTCTTTTCGATCGAGCCGCAATTGACGTTTGGGACAGATAGCTGGAGGACTGTGGAGCCGGAGGATTCAGAATACGAATAATACAGGAGCGCTAATACCACTGGAGCTGGTTGCACAAGAGGACTGAACAGATATTGAGATTTGTGTGTGGCGGACTCGATAAACTTTGGGTGAAGCGGTATTTGGTTTTTCTGTTTGTATTTGAGCAAGAAGATTGAATGACTTTAATGGCTTGTGCTTGACTCCCGAATATTCGAACGCGGACATCCTGCGACTATACCGTTTTCTTCTTTATTTTCCCAGCACGAAGTTTCCTGTTGGCCTCTTCGTACGAGCATGCCAACCCAAGTTCGCTTGGTCACCAGCCGGGGAGATCATCCAGAAGAACCCCAAGGAAGACGCTGTGCCCATGTGGCTCATCACCGTCTATAATGCCAATAGAGCATTTTTCCATGGCCAGAGCGCCACTATACTCGGAAATATAATTCGTGGGACGCAAGACAAGGGAATTTGGTACCTCGAACGAGTTATAGTCCTAAGTCCTGGCGTCCAAAATAATGAGAAGCCTAAATACGAAGATGACGTGACCATGATCCGAGATTGGGACTCGGTCCTCATCCATGCATTCCCTTCTCAAAACATGGAGATTATTGGAGAAGAGATCATGTCTCGACTAGTAAACTGCGCCATAGAATCAATTCTGCCGCTGCTGTCATTTTTGTCCGACTCTCAGCTGGAGAGTTTTGTGTTGCCTCACCGCCAAGGGGAGTAAGTTGTTCATCAATCAGATTAAAGCACTGCTCTTCTCTGACACTATTTCTCTAGAAAAACTTCATTTCTGTTTTCCTTTTTCGATTTTCTTCATCAGGCCTTCGGCTTTCTTGGTTATCAGCACCCTTCTATACCTGCTTCCCTCCCAAAGCGACTTGTTACAACCACCGGGCAAGATATACCTCCTGCTTGCAAGGTCTACTGCAAAACGCTTATTGAGGTCATGGACATGGCTACGTTACCGCGCCCGGCTACATTGTCGTTGAATTTCTTATCGGAGTGCATATATCCATCGGATGAAAGAAACAATGCGACCGTAGGAGCAGTGCTAAACATTTTAGCATCCACTGCACCACTCGCTGTTGGGAGTTCGACGTCCCTCATCGATGCTATCAGTAATGCAGCATCACGGCGGCGGCCACTGTCCCAGGAATCGTTTCTACCATGGAATACCTTGTTGCAATTGACTTGGGCAAACTCCGGTCCCAAATCTTACTAAATTGACTGTATTAAACGCTGCTGACATGAATGCCATGAGTGGGCTTCTGTTTGCAAGATCGCGACGCTATGATGAGGCAACAAAGATACTGGAATTGGCCGCAAAAGATGTCCAATTAAATCACGGTACTGCTTCGATGCAATATGGTATCGGTGTTGCTGAGCTGGTGAACTGCTACAACATACTTCGGAAAGAGAGTCTAGCAGAGACATGAGCCAGAGCAACTCTGGACGCGTCGAAGACCTTTGGGGTGTTCTTGGGTTGTTCGGACCAGCTCTACCTGCTGCTCGCCTTGGCTGACTCGTTCATAGGGAGAGGCAAGTATCAGGAGGCATTGCCTCTGCTTCGGCATCTGTTGGAAAACCGCCATGCTTCTGCCACTATTCACATGATCGGTGCATTGCGCCTTGCGAAGTGCCATCGAAGGCTCAATGATGATGTAATAATCTTTGGGCCAAATAATCCATTAGCACGCTGCCTTTCTCTATTCAACCAAGTGCCAAACCAACTTCAAATGGAGTTTCTTGAAGAATTGGCTTGCAACGTCTCCAACCAGATTGAATTATCGACAGAGATGTCTCAACATTCGCGAGAGATTATCGAGCATGTCGACAAAATGCTTCGCAATCGCCTACCACAGTCGAATACCGACAATCTAGGGTTGGTGTGGTTTAACCAGGTCAAACAACAGCACCTAGACCATTCCATACTGGCTGACGTGTCTGATCTGACCACATCCCTTGACGGGTCAGATGCCGCTGAAGTGTCTCGACAAAAGTTCGTGTCTGGAAATATTTCAATGACCGAGTCATGGTTTAAACCTAGGATACGGAAACGCATTTTTATGACGATTACTTCCCTGCCGCTGGGGAGCCTCCCCTATCGCGATGCAAAAAAGCGATCTCGCGCCATTGATAGAGCAATTAGGCAATCCTAACGAGATACGAATAACATAGTCACCATTCCAGTAATGGGATCTAGCTCCAAGTCTGATCTCGTGAAAGAAATGAAAACCGCGAATGGGAATGGCTTCTCCGATGACGAGCTACGAGCCTACCGAAATGACGTTTTAGCACCGTCGTCAACAGGGCGAAGGATATAGTTCATTATATGGAAAAATTCGATGTCGCTCGAGTAAATATGATGACCCAACATTACATTGCAATCCTAGCTGAGTATAAGTTGGACCTCAGTCTTGAACAGCCAATAACCTCCGATTTCCGCAATGCACTCTACGCTGTCTGGACCGATGGATGTGTAGGAGCCATCAGGAAACAAAGGTATGGCAGCGGTCTTGAGGACACCTCGGTGGACTTAACAGAACAGTATGTCTTAACACCTTTCCATTGCTTTGAGTTGTTCTTATTGGCTGTAGTATTTTCAAATCGATCGACCGAATCTCATCCGCAGGGTATATCCCCAACGAAATGGATGTGTCACTAATAGAAGCGAGTACGAACCGAGGTGTATCCGAAACTTTGTTACAGCATGGGAAAATCCGGGTAAAGTTAGCTGATATTGGTAATCAAAAGAATGAAACGAAAAAGTGGTTACACCTGTTTGACGGAGCTCGGGTTATCCTTTTCGTCGTGGGTCTAGACACCTACTATGAGCTGGAGGGATCTTTACAGCTGTTTAACTCAATCATCAACTCTGGCTGTTTTTCTGGGTCTGCGGTAGCCTTGATCCTGAGCAAGACAGACGTTTTTAAACAAAATTTAAAAATCTCACCACTTGGGGCGTATTTTACGGACTATGGTGGTGACGAAGATTTTGATAGCGCGAAGCAATACATCGTACGGCGCTTCATGCAGGTTAATAGATCCGGGCTTGAGATATGGACTTATTTTATCCCAGATGAACATCTTTTGAATATTAGGGCCCTCTACATCATTCTTGATGGAATTATCGAAGGGGAGCGTCGTCCCATTCCGATAGCCTAATCTAAGTCCATATAGTCGTTCGTCCAAATCTTGCAATCAAACTTTCCTGCCCCTGTTGCTGCTTCAGCGTTTATTATTAGAAGAGCTTGTCAATTGGTATTTCCTTCATGGTACATGGTACACAATGGTCCTTGAATCGAAAATGGCAGGTTGCCGGCACGCTGTAGCTGGCGGCACCTGTTGAGATGCTTTCCCCGACCTGCGGGTATTATAACTTCAGCTCAAGGAGATTCACCTTGATTGCCGAAGCCAAGTTTCATTCTAACACTTATGGCGCACCAAAAATGTGACCGGACACTATGGTATGCCACGTCTTTGGCTTGGGTCAATTGCTGTGTGGAAGCAGGTGCCTGCACCAGTGTAAGAAAGCTGCTCTGTTGTCTTCCAGCCACCAACAACCTCACGAGGCAAGTACGCGCTGGGAGTCAGTGATTGAAGTATTCCTGAAGCGATTATTAACAATGAAACCCATCTCTCGCCATTCCAAATCCACGACAATGAGGCATCGGCACAGGATTTTGTGTACTTGCATACTGTTAAACAGCTCCGGCTCTCTAGCCATTCTATATTAAACGATTGGTACGTGAGCATGACTTAAGGACAGCGTACCTATCTTTTGGAAAGCAAACATCTTGTAAAGCGAGGCACGATAGTCGAAACATTCCAAATATGTGAGCTGGCAGTTGAAATTGGCATGATTTGTGTATGTTTCGAGTAGCGCATGCTTGTACATGCTAACGGAGACCAGAACCTGAGTCGGAGGAGCAAAAGGAGGGCGAATAAGGCATATACACACCAACTCAAGGCCATACTCCATCACCTTGGTCACATTCTTTTGGCCACGGGAAGAATTTCCTATACCCAAATCGGTCAGTACCCATGTGATCGGGGGAGATCCTCGATCCTATGATACTGACCATTCCTTCCTCCAGTGCATCCCATGAGATGAAGAATCTTGTTCAGCCTTCCCGTCCAAATCGAATACAGCACAAACATAAAGAAGTCCAGTATGTTTTCCAGTTGCAGCCTGAACCAGGCGGCAGTAAAGGCCAACATAGTCGTAGCATGAGCCTGTTGGTATGAAGAGGCATGTGTGGCAGCGAGCGGCGGTGAGACACTTTTATGTGGGAAGATTCAATGTCTTCTCGCTTGGCGTAAGTGGGTGGTTGTAACCATCAGCTAGGAAGTAATAGCGCGCAATGCGATTATTTGTAAAGCGCTGTGCAAGGAGAAAAGGCAGCGCTCTTGGCATCTGCAGATGGGATTTGGCAAGCGACGACCTTCCGAGGTTCTAGAGGCATGATGTAGAAGCAGAAGTAGAAGTAGAGACGTGGAGAGAATGCGTATACAGTTTCGGTGCCAGCCGACCTGAGCTCCCTCGTTTACCATCATCTGCGTAAATATCGACCAGTGCACAACTGCCACTGCCAAGACAGCTGTCGATAGCACAGGGTATCGAAATTAGCATGCAATACTCTGCGCAGTGAGATTGAGCCCTCTACTACCACAAATAGTTGGGATCTCAGGTTGCGGGAGAAGATGGATAGTATTCTTCGTTCTGCGCCTGGCTCGAGCCTACCTCTGGGTCGTGCTGCGCGTATTGTCTTAGGTAGCTTGGTGGAGCAGTTACCGCCGCCGTTGTGTGAATAAGAAACATTACCAGTGAGCTGCAGCGTGTCCTATACTTGCCCGCGCTTTCACAATTCTGTTTATAATAGTCATATGATTGAACTATCATTATATACCAAGTACCTGGTACTAATATGCATCCTCGAAACACCCAAGGATTTCAGATTAACCCCCTAATCCAAGGTCTCTTCGTCCTTGTCAGAAGGCAGACGTTGATACCTTTTGCGCCTGACCAGACAGAACCGGACGAATTTCCAAAAGCCAAACAAGAGCCCAGCCAACGCCAAAATAAAGACCACAATGCCGAGCACAAATTCCACAAGATGCGTTCCTATCCAGCCAAATACATAGTTATCCCAGTTGGACCACGATCCACCCTCTGTCGCTGTAAAAAATGTCCACGGCGCGGAACCAGGCCGCCCATCCATCATTATTCGAGTGAGCGGTGGCTGTCCGTCAGCTAATTCTGCATGGTAGCGCTCCCACAACTCCGTGAGGAACCACTGGCCTGTTGCGAAGCTGATGGTCAGGTATGGCAGAGGGTATTTCCAAGAATATGGGATGAGAGACTCCGTTACGAGGTTCCAGAACGGGTGGTTGGGTTGGGCGCCGAGGATGTTGTTGCTCAGGGTGCCGTGGCCGCCGTAAGTGAGCCATGTTGGAAAGTAGAGAAGAGGTTCGAGGTTGGTGCGGCATCCCTGGGTAAAACAGAAGAAACAAAAATGGGATTAGCAATAGTCGAATTGTGTAATCCTACAGCTGAGGAAGATATTCAGCTACCATGGTGTGACGCACATTATCCAAGTCAACATAAATGCCACCGTAGTGTCGCATTAAAAAATATCGTAGCGCATCGACTCTTTGAACGGGAAAGCTGAGGCCGTCATAGGTTTCCAGGTACCACGGGTATTCTTTATGGATGAATTCTCGTGATGGCCCTGTGGTCCAAAGCTTAAAGACTGTCAGTACAGCGCGCTGTATTCAGCAGACGAATCTATTTTCTCTACCAATGCCGCTCCGCTGGGATGGAATCATCTACAAGGGTCACGTACAATGTACTCCCAGTCCGGGTGCAAGGACGTGCACGAGTGTCGCGCCTCGTCCCAGATATCCGGCATCGTCGCATTATCCACATCATGCCAATTATGAAATATCTGGTGAATAATTCGAGGTATGTACTGGGTTGGCGGTCTGGAGTGGGGTTCGTGAAAGGCGAGTGCGACTTCGTCTTGCGTCAATTCAACGCCGGCATGTTGGAAGAAGATGCCTTGAATGCGAGCAGTAAGTCGAATGCCAATGTACATGAGAAAGAGGGCGACGAAGCAGAGGGCGAGAAGCAAAAATGGCCTGCGGATGGCTCGACAAGCTCGGATGCCCATCGTGGGAGCTGTGGTCGCGACGCCGCCAATGACTTCGGGGAGCTAAACAATAACGTCACAGCCGGGATCGTGTTTGAAAGGCATTTACCGAGACGCCAGGAAGTGAGGTGATGGGCGACGTCATGTTGCGAATGGTATTGACATGACCACAAGGCGACGTCGTTGCACAAGTCGAGGGGGGAAGGGAGGAATACTAACTGGAGGGGAGGCGAAGGGGAGAAGGGGGAAGAGGGAAGAGGACACAGCTGCTGCAATCGCTACGATGAGGAGCAGTGTTAGGAAAGCCCCGAAGTAATCAGATAACTACGTACAGAGTACTGTAATTGTACCTCGTAGCGAGTATCAAATAACTACCGAGTACGGACATAACCATGTGGTGAATACGATTGCTACGCTTAGTACAAGTGGTGACGAACGTGGAGACAGGGCAGCGGACAAGGGTTCTGAGCCAACCGATGGACAACGTTGATGTCCCTTGGCTCTCACGAAAGAGGCAAAGATGGTCAGTGAAGCTACTAGTATAAGGAGTAACTGTGGTCAAGGTCCTTATTTAAGTGACATCCCGTGTCCTGATCGGGCAACGACCCACCGCCGCACCGCCGCCTTACAGGCGTGTTGTCCAGGCGTGTTGTCCAGTACGGCAGCTGTTCGTCTACAATCGTACAGACTTCACAGTCGCCGCATGCATGGCCGTGAATCATACAACCATGTGAGGAACCCTGGTCTCAGATTATCTGACGAATATGGGTATATGTTTTGTAAAGTTCCGAGACTGTCGCGAACCGACCTCGACTTTCCAACCAAACCGAATGGTCATGGCCGTCCAAGCTACCAAGGTCGTCTCCGCAACTCTATGTTGTCGCACTCGGCGTGAGCCCTTACATCCATAGACTCATCCGTCATGCTATCACACTCTGAGTCGATGTCAGTTGATGGCCTTAGATCACCCAGACCCCATTGCTAATTGATTGTGATCAGACAATATTGTCTTGCACCACTACCGCATTGCATGCCGCGCGGTCCTTATCGGCAGCGGGACCAATTCTACCAGTTCGTCACATTGATCCATGGTGAACTCCTGTCCATCAGGAAGTCCCATGCTGTCCAATATATCAGACAGCCTCTCACCCAGACATTGCGTGCTCAAGGCAATTTGCTTACTGGCATCGTACAGTCCCGTACTCTCTTGGCCAGACGACACCTTGGCAAGGAATGGAAGACCAACGAAAGACGATCCCTGGTTTCGCATTGGCGAGATGTAGAGGTTGACCCGAATGAAGCGACAGTCCTTATTCGGAAGTCAGGATAGGCGCTACTCTGTACAGATGCGCCTGGAGGAAGAGACTGTCATTTTCTTCCAGGACGAGAATGCGCAGACGTACACCAACGTACTTATGGGCATCTTCATGAGTTACAAAGCTTTGTACAAACAGATTTCGGATGAGATGTTTCAGGCTCGCCAGAGGACGATGGAGAGTTTTTTTAAGGGGGGGAATAAGGTTGTCGCTGATACAGCAGCGAACGGCGCAGGCAGCGCGGACGCAGCATCCCCTAGCTCTGGGATAGAAGTCAGAAAGCCAACGCCATCGGCAGGATGTAAGGCTACGCAGAAGAAGTAGAAGAAGAACGGCTTTTATCCCCTACGTCGGAGATAACGACCGATTTGATGCCACAATGGGCAGGCTTGACCAAGCACGAAAGGCTATTCGGAGACAGATGGCATGAATTGTGAACGAGGTCGATGACACACAGATCGACTCAACACTGGCCAGTGATGAGGTCCACCAAGAGCCGTTCCAGCCTCCGGCGTTGTTTGAGATGCGTCTCCCCTTCGTTGAAGTTCCAGAGAGGTTGAGCCTCAAGCAAAAATCCCGTCATAGGCCCATGCGTGTTCGCCAAGGTACGGACCTAAGAGGAGCGGAAGGAGGAGGAACAAAGATTTCAAGCCCTTGAAAAAGCACCGAGTTTGTATCCAAAAGGCGCAGCATTGTAGCTCGACGAGGCGAACCCCATTGCCAAATATGTCAAATCGGACACTTCCTTGGGTCACAACTTGAAGATTACTGCGGAAACCTGTTTATAAGTGGCTGTAATTGTATCGCGCTCATGCGGAACAGGTAACGTGAAAATAAAGAGCCTCTAAACAACCTTCTCGGCATTTCTCTAAAGTAGACCGTCTTAATCACAACGCTCAATGTCCCGCATTTAATGGGCTCACCAGATGGGAGGCGTTGTTTGCCATTATTTCCGGATTTTCGACTTGCCCCGCGCTTCATGCAGATTCAGAACTTCCGTCATGGGACAAAGATCCCTGTTGAGTGAAACCTGCAACTAACAACAATTACATCATGGGCACACTCTTCAGCGCAGTCGGTAAGTATAGGGAGGATCCCGGCATCCCGGCATCTTCATCTACCCACACCACATCGGCAACACCATCCAACAAACTGAGTCGGGGTTACGATGCTTACAGATGGGTTGCATTGGAAGCCTGTTGGCTGTTTGTTCACAATGTTGTTGGTTTTTGGCTGTTGGTTCACAACCCAGCCAGTTACTATGCGAAACCCCCATTTTTCTCTGCAGCTGGTTTCTGCGAACTGAAAACCTTAAATCTGAACATCGACAACTTCCCCATTTTGAACTATTTTCAAGTATTAAATAGTCATGACCGACTCCAACCTCACTACGCTGGCTATGCAAATGCGGGATGCAATCAATGAGAATATCAAGGCTATGCAGTCGATTTTATTCAAGTTAGAGTAGTTTTCTCTACGGATGGGCTTCTCAACACCCCATACCGAAATCCTCAAACAAGTCGCACTTCTCCTGTATAAAGAAACCTGCCAATCGAAAAGTTTCTCCAAGACGACCCTATACCCTTACAGGAGCAAAATATCAACATCGAGTGCCCACGATTCAAGGCGTGCGAACTAGTCTACTCCAATCAATGAGCACCGTTGGATCCATGCTGCCGCTCATGGAGCAGTGCGTGGAACCACTGGAAGAGTTGAACAATCTCGCCGATCTTGCCGTCTTCTGGGTAGGCTTCACTGTGGGTGTCGAGATGCTGATGCCTCATGTGGCACCTCATTGACGTCGCCGGTGTCTGCGACTAGCCGCGCACAATTTCTTTGGGGGTCGTCAATGCAGCATCCAATGTATTTAGTCTATGAAGTAGCTCAATAGCGAGAAACAACAACACTCTTTATTTCGCTTCCGGCAAAACGGCTATTGTTGATTGTGATCAGGCTCGCTCGCCAGGACTAGACTCCTCCGTCAGATGAGATGCCGCAGAATTGCTCAGATCCAGCTCAGCAGCTTAAGTGGCAGCACCTCTTGATGTCTTTCATGAATTTGTAGCCGCAGGGACGAAAAATGAACGTCAGACACCATGGCATAAGCAGTAAAAAATAGCATGTCGCTAGATTGCTTCACGGTAGCAAACTCATCCATAAGTTCCTACTCTTCGAGAAAAAAGAAATTGAAAAACATACTCGACGAGTCTAGTGTGGAGCCTCTTGAGGGCGTCCGGCAAAGGGCATGTCAGTACAAAGGCAGATGTAGGTATGTTATCTTAAGAGCCTCCTTAGTTAGTGCCTCGTCCCATCTCCGACAGAAAAGCTGCCATGGGGCCTCACGGTATTAAAGGCGATCGCGCCATTTCTCGACAACGGCTGATACGGAGAGCTCAACGCTTATTCGAAACTTGACAGTGGCGACCATCAGGCCCCTGTCGACAATTAGTACCCGGCGTGTTATGAAATAAATATATGCTTAAATTGCATGACTTTCATAGAAATAGACGGAAGGGTACTTTTTGTCTCTTGAAGTGAGACAAGAGCTTAAATCATACACTTACTTTCTACCTGCTTTCCAGCAGTGGTCGATGACAGCTCCGACTGGCTGTTAAGATTAGACGAACGGGCTCCCTGCTTGCTTGTCACCGGAGGGTTAATGTAATAATTCAAGGTTTACAGAGTATATGTTACTAGTAATGCATTATTCCCATGACTTTTCAACTTGTGCACCCTTTTGCAAATGACTCTCGTAAGGCTTCCCATGCCTCTCCAACATCTTCTCATGCTTGCCACTCTCCCAACGATGAGGAATACGTCCGCACAGCGCCGCCATCATCGGCATCATCACAATGGTGATACATCGTCGGAGACTCCCGTCAGTATGGCCGATTGTACTCGCGGTGCTAGTCATGCTTACATTGTATTTTCGCCTGTTTGGTGTTCCAGAGCTTCCTCGCCAAGAATTCCTCTCAGAACAAGAGGCTAACGAGATTCCGCCTGGAGGTTTTAATTGATCTTGAAGACATATTCTTGGGCGAAATGCTAACATTTCACCATAAATAGGTACATTATCTCGCGGAAATGCCACATCATATGTGACAGCTATCCTCGACCCGCAGAGCAAGCACCTTTCCAAACTTTGCTTAAACCCGGATCTTTCCGTTACGTACACCTGAAGCCCTCCGCTCGCTCTTCTCTGAAAACACAGTATTTCTACGCTCTAAACCTCCGCAAGAACCTACCAGTCCTTCCCAGACTGCTCGGAAGTGTAGTGGAGGCAATACAGTTTCTTGGGCCGGAGCATTATGCTCTGTCAATTGTCGAGGGAAACTCGCCAGACCAGACCGCCGACATGCTGGCCGCATTGCAGCCGTACCTAACCGTGGGCTTAAACTTAGGACACACTTCTTGCTGGACAATGAGATTGACCCTCTCGCCGATCCGAGATTTGCAAAGCTCGTGGAGTTGAGAAACCTAGCCCTCAAGCCGATGCTCGACGAGCCCGAACTATACTCCGACGCGACTATTATCTTCCTGAATGACGTTATTATCAGTCCAGATGATATTTTCGAGCTTTTACACGAGCGAGTTAACCTTGGAGCAGACATGACATGCGCGATGGACTGGACCTACTCGGACACAACGACATTTTACGACATCTATCCTTCCCGTGCCACAAACGGGGAATTTTTTATTTTTTTTTGACATATCACCCGATACCAGCTCGTCCAGGGTACTTAATCTTCTCTGGAACGAGCCAGAATCTAAAGCCCGATTCAACGCCGGAGAGCCTCCGCAGGTCTTTGCCTGCTGGAAGGGGGCCGTTGCTTTTTACGGCAAAGCCCGTGGTAAGTCGACAGGTTACTTTCCATTCAGCGCGGGGCGATGCTGGAGAGTGTGTCAATGGCGAACCAGAGATCTTTTGCAGGGTCATGTGGTTCCACGGTCATGGGAAAATCGCCGTCGTGCCGTCCGTCAATTTGGTGTACATGGTTGAAACGGGTAAGAGGGTCAAGGACGAGAAGGGATACACATGTCAGAAAGCACGGTCGACAACAACAGAAGACTTGATAGAATGGAAGCCGCCGCCCGAAAAAGTGAAGTGTATGCTGACGTTTGATAGACAATTTTGGCATATTTGTTTGGGTGGGCAATAATCGACGGAATATAGGCTTGCTCGGCTTGAGTTTAGCAGAACTATTACTTATGCGGGAGTTAGGGCGTAAAATGGAAGATATCATTAATTACATACTCGCGTAAGTGTTATGTCTTCAACATCCCTAGTGCAGGGTCGCATGGCGTGGTTGGATGTGTTGAGTGATTCACACTCTTTAGGGTAGCCTCACAGGCATACAAGGTCTTTTGTTTTCTTCATTTTGTAGGACCTAGCTTTTGGCTAGATCATTATCATATTTTTGATCACTATCTTCCATTTCATCAAAACAGGATGCCACACCCAATGGCTTGAGATGATGACCGGTATACCCAATTCTCTATCAGTTGACCGCTTCTCTGAGGCGATCCGGACTCAGCTTCCATTGTAAGGAATAGATGTACAAGAGCGTTCATAAGGCGTTGACTCCCAAGCGGCCACTGGGAATTGGGCCATAAAGAACCAGCATGCTGTCAGAGTGAAGCCCCAATGGTTTCCCTGACGGCAAGACAGAAAAAGTCAACCATAGCACACGACGAAAAGATAGAGCCGATCGACATTCGTTGTAGAATCTAAGGGCGGCCTGTATCTACTGCACTTCCTTTCAGCTTCAACCTCAACATGCTTCACCTGCTACAATGATCCTTAACACTTTTCCTGTGCTTTTTACAGACATGTGGACGCAAAACGAAAACAAATGATCAGATTCAACAGAAGATATGTTTTCTGTGCACCTCACTGACTTATCAGAACGGGAGGAATTAGCGGTAACTCATGGATGTCTCTGCTCTCCAATGCTTCAGAACCAGCGGCAGAACACAGAGTGCTTTTGCATTAGATGTCGCGTCCATGACTATTAGCGCAATCCAGTCTTTACGTTTAAAGTTGGAGGTCGGCCACAAAATGCTACAATTAGATTTAAGTCGACAACAGCATCCAATTACTCGTGATACATGCCAAGCAGCGCAGCACGCCGTAAGAGACTACTGCTTCTTGCTGACGGGATAGAAATTCGTGCTAAATGGAATCTCTCACGACCGAAGAAGCTAGTCTGTTTGCTTCGTGCTGTAGAGCCAGTCGCTGCAAATTGGCTTGGTCGGGAGACCAAAAACCAAGCGATGCCTCCCTGTCCGCATAGGCAATGGCCAGGCGACGAAACAACCTGTCCCAGATGTCGCATCGAGCGTCCCGCTGGGCCGATGCAGGCGTGGTTCAATGCCGGAAAGTACTCCGCACCGCACCCCGCCTCGAAGACAAGACTTGACAAAGTGTCGGGAATGACGGGCGGTCTTCATTCGCTACCGACAATGGGTTTGCTGGTAGCATGCGCAGAGAATGAGTGACACAACATATGGAACGGAAAGATATCACGACAAGCGGGGAAGAGCGGGGGAGGGCCATCGACGGGGACCAGAAACCCTACTTCCCGGGTCAGCTCTGTCGTTGGCAGATTTGGGAGCAGGCTGTGGCTTACTCTGCACCTCGATCTCTATCTGGCTTAGGCCGATGCCGCGATGTTATAAGTGTTTGTGGTTTCCAATCTCGTTGGACTGGCTGTGGCCGCCAACGCCACCACGTACTCCATAAATGAGGAAACAAGAAAGCCTCAGTCGCTAACGCATGACCTGGGAGCATGTTTGTGATAATAAACCGGACGACTTAGGCCCTGCTGTGGAGTCCCGCTTGATTTGTTTGCTCCCATACATATACTATTGGTTCGGCCTGTGAAGTGGCTTGATGTCTGGTCCTGAGGAAGAGAGCCGTCGCCGAAATCTCCGGCGAGCCAGCCTTGTTAATTAACCGTCGAGGTCGATACGCCGTTACGCCGTTGAGGTCGATACACCGTTGGGGTCGATACGCCGTATCGCAAGCCAAGTAAGACTCTGATGATCAACCCGGCGATCAGAATCACAGACCCGCCGACGCCACCAAACTCAGCCACCGTGATCGACGCACCATCATGATGGTACGCCAGGGCCGGCCCGTTTGTTGCAGGGCAGCGCCATGACTATGCTCTGTCGTCCGGAGCCATGACTCCTCCCGACAAGATGTTTGTGGGGGTCTCATGGATCGAGCGCTGAGGCCGGATTTCTCGCAGGCTGAAGGGGTGTTAGCTGAAGGGGTGCTGGCTGAAGGGGTGTGTGCCGATGGGATGCCGGCTGGATGGTTGCAAGATGGACGT
The DNA here is from genome assembly GCA_032433595.1 of Conoideocrella luteorostrata. Classification (NCBI taxonomy): domain Eukaryota; kingdom Fungi; phylum Ascomycota; class Sordariomycetes; order Hypocreales; family Clavicipitaceae; genus Conoideocrella; species Conoideocrella luteorostrata. Next base: position 27,198 of record JASWJB010000073.1, read on the forward strand.
CATCCGCCCCGTAACCGGCCAAAAAAGAGCTCGCTGGCTGCTCGTTCAGAGTCGCACAGCATTGTGACAGAGGAGCCAGAGGCTAGTGATGCGTGATGAGAGCAGGCGGCGCGGTGCGGGCGTCTCGAGTGGTTGTTCAAAGCCAATTATTGTCGTCTCGCGTTGCGGCTGCATCTGCGTCGACAAGTCATACCCAATGCGACGGATCAGCCCTCTTGGTTCCCCGTGCATTTCACACCTCGCCTCTACTAAACCACCGCCTAGTTTCGGGGCTAGTACTTCTTATCAAATCCGCTATTGGAAATCAGATTCTTGAAATGCAGCGGATAGGGCATCCTACAGATCCGGCCGCACCTTGAAGTAGACGACTCACCCTTTGGTACAACACAGAAACCTAGGCGGCTAGTAGAGCAACGCCGACGTTTCGTGACAAGGCCATAACAACGACAGCTCTTCCGATTCACGTTCCATATATACCATGTTAAACTCAGTGACTTTACTCCGTACAGGTAGAGCAGTTCAAGCTCTGATCTACTGTGAGAAGCAGTTGATTTTATACAGCTTCCGGAGCATTTAGATCCCGCGTTGTCCTACATGGCACGAACCCACCTTGTACACCGTGAGCTAGTGCCTGCTTGGTCGATCCCCTTGCTTGGCTGCATGTGGTGGCCCCCAGCTAAACCTTCAGCCTTTATCTCGCAGATATTTTCATGTTTGCCGTTTCCCGCGGCTGCTCCGACTCCTCTTTCGTCCTGCGGAAACTAGGTTTTATAGCACCAGTGAGAGCCTAACCGCGGGATTAACCACAAGCACCCGGCTACTGCTACTGGTTACAGCTAACAACCCTGTAAACTGTGTCTAGGATTATAGTTGTGACCCAAAAAGCACTTGGCTATAAGCGACTAGCAGTGCCTACAGAGAGCGTTCTGGCAAGCAATTAGCCCTGCCGGCATAGGCGTGTGCTCCTGCAGTGGTCTTAATCCCCTGTTGACAGACGACGCATCTCTCGGCTATGTTGACTTTGATAGGACTGCTATTAGATAATGATATATGCAGCACTTGTTGAATGTATGAGAGATGAACTTGCAGGTATGAGACCGTGACGGCATGGATGGTGATATATTGAGATGGCAGATGTAGAAATTGGTCTCCCTATGTACTGTTGAAGGAAGAAGATTATGATACTCCCTATCTAGGAAGGTCTTGTAGCCTTGAGGAGGGCTTTACGGAGGCAATTCAGGTGTACCTAAATGGGGAGGCTCCCACATTACACTGATACAGTGGTTGGGGCATTGACTCAGTAGCCACGACACTTGTTCAGTGACAAGAGCACTGATTCGGTGATCTCAATATATACCTCCATCCGCGCGTGGAAGCACAGGCAAACTGTGTACTGGCCTATATGTACTGATTATGTACTGCATCATTCGTGGCCGTCGCTTCGACACTCGCGTTCATCAGCACACAGGTGCATGAGGCTGGGGCGTGCCATCGACCACACCCCGTCCGTATATGCCTGTGCAAGTGTTCAACTCATCAAAAGGATCCTTTTTATTGTTTTTAAGCAAGAAACTTGATAGCTCGAGACGAATTAGAGCCGGTTTCCGACTAGAAATAGCCATGACGTGGGCAAAGCATATCTGGAGAGCGACGAATTTGGTGAAGAACTGCATCGACCACATTGTACAACCAGGAAACACGTCGTGTACTCAACAAACAATATCCTACATTCCCGCAGAACTGATTGATCACCTGACATATTTCTCTACCTCCAATCGCCTATAATATGATTAGGGCATATTCAGTCTTTTCCCTGATTTTTCACTGTGGGCTATGTGAATGTCCAGCCTGGGGCTACTGAAGGTGGACACCCCCAGCCTATATTTTCACTGAGCTCTATCATCCATTCAACTATTACTAGATTAAAGCTATGGAGGTATCTGAGGAGCCTAGATTCGACTACACTTGGGCTATGGCAGATATGATGCTATATCCATCAAATGTCATGCCTGACGTGGAGTTCGATACATCCCAAGACAGCATAGGCACCGAATTCGAATACGTTTTCACCCAGCCAGACTGGCAGGATTACAGCGCAGTTTACCCTGAGGCTGGGAACGGAACGTTTGCGGTTGATACCTCATTTGTTGCAACAGATGTCGTCGGTAAGAGCTCCGTACTTAAGCTCGAAAGTCCGTTCATGACTAACATAAGCCCCAGAAAGCTCTGGGGAGGAACTCTGTGCGCTCGGAAGCGATTCGGATTTCTTTCAGGTCTCGACAGAGTTTGCAATGGATGGTCTCATCCCATCATCTTGCGTGGAATTTGGTCCATTGGACTATTTCATCAAGTACGCACTTCACAAGCAAATGAGCATGTCTTTACTATGTGTGTTAGGTAGGCTAACTCAACGTCCAGCACGTCGATGCAGCCAGCCGCCCTCAGCTCACCGGCGCACCTCGGCCTCGTCTCGGCCACCGATGCAGTCCAGTTTTCACCGGCACAAGCACATCCGGGTCCTGCTCCGGTTGCGTACATGCACCCTTACTTGAGTGCCTATAGTGCTGACCTGGGGAAGACTTATCCGACTGAAGATGCTGTGCAGTGCGTCACCGAATTGCACGACTCTAACAACCTTACTTTCGCAGAAACTCTAGCATCTGGAGATGGCACAGGTTTATCTCATGAAACTGTAACAGACCGCGACGAGAGCAACCATGTTGATGATGTCTCTCTCCCAAGTGACCGATCGATGCGGCCGTCCGCAGCGAATCGGAGCCAGGAGGGGGCTGAGACAAACAGCCCGTCCGAGGATGCCGTTCAAACAGAGACCAACGGACAACCTCGTCGTGCACTTCCCCGGCGTATTTACAACTTGCGTAAACTTCCAACCCGGTCAAACAGCAAAGACAAGCCCAGGAAGAAGCCACGCAGAATCGGGTTGACCAAGGTGGCAGATCGTTCAGACACTAGTCTGGAGACGATAATAGTTGCCGGCCCCAACGAGGATGAAGTCGCCACCGAACCTTCTTTGCTCTCCTTAGATGGTTGGTCGAGTCTAATGATTGACGTCTCGAAACACGTTCCGCGTGCATGGGCCAGGTCAGGTCATGATCCGCTGTCTAGGCTGCTGCGTAACATAGAAGGTCTAGTCAGGGATTCAAAAAAGAGGACCTCGAAGTTAGGATCTCATCCTCTCGGTAAATCCTATGTCGCTCGCAGAGGGAAGAAACTTCGGAAGTGAACTTTAACTTCTATTGCCAAGGCATAGTAAAAACCAAGAAAGATGGGAGGAAGGATGATTGGCAGGCTAGGCCATTATTCTGCTTATGAGATACGCGCCACACTCACTCGGACCGGTCCTGAAGACATCATGTTAGCGCCACCCGCGACAATGCCAGGACCTGTGTGTTTACTTTCTTTGACGATCTAATTATTATTATTTTGGTTTTGGGGGGTGGGGTTCTTTTTAATTTTTCCGTCTCTCCTAGACTCACCTTACTGCGTATCATCAATACGAAATAGATACCGGCTATACCCTGCCGGAGAACATTAACCAACGATAAAATATAAAGGTTTAAATATGACTTTATTTACGTCTTCCACCAGACGGAGCTGCTTGGGGTGATTATGGTCAGGTATGGCGCGGCATGCCATGCACATGATCGTTTATCTGCGCTCGAAACCGTGTCAACATAAGGTATAGGTTATGCCGGTCAACTTGGTGGATGTTGAACGGGAATTCATGTTTGACATAGGGCACCATTCCCCCCATCACAAAGGTCAGTTAACAATTTAAATATCACTTGCCACAAACGGGGGGCTATGTGCGTGTGCCACTATACACGGCTTTGCCGAGGCGTCTGCTCCGTAACTGTCCTGCAACTACCCGCCGCGAAATCGGACGGCTTATACAACTTCGTGGCATCCGGGGTATGCGGCCTGAGCTTAGCAGCGACAGGCTTTATCACGTAGACGAGAAAGGACAAGTTGGTCTCATTACGACTATGGGTTTTTTTTTTTTTTTTTTTTTCGTTTGGCTGAAAGCTGCACATGAACCCGGAGCTCGGGTTGAGCAAAGAATATTTGAGTTAGCATAAAGCTGCCATCTATTATTCCGTGGAGCTGGTGCCAAGTTGAAGTGGTCCGCTAATCAGTGTCGGCAACCATGCAAACGGTGTTGCTATGCGCCCAGCTGCGTGGTCGCTCTAGGTGTGATTGAGACAGTAGCGTCGAACTTTGCTGGGTAGGTTGCGGATAACCACATAAACGGCTTTGCAGCACGCTAACTACCTAATTGCTCCAGCTGCTAGTGCCTTTTGCGGACTAGTAGCCTGGTGTGGACAGCGGGTTGGGGGTACCACCAGTCTAGCGCGACAGGCTGCTGGTACCCTAAAATAAGGGTCCCAGTACGGAGTACGGAGTAGCCTAGTGAGCCGTGCTGGTATCTAAAATACTACTAGCAACGGTCCTGTATCCGCCAAGCTGTGGCACTTTCTTCGAAGATCGGATGAACGCCCTTATCCTAAAGCACAAGCAGCTTGTCGCCTGCCGTATCTGCATCCTTTGGATTATTTTACAGCTTACTCTTGGTCGTATAAGCACTGAGCCTACACCGCTTACCTATCTTATCCAATATGTTTACCCACTCTGTTCTCGTAAGCAGGTGCTTTCCACCACCTACCAAAATAAGTGAGCATTTGCTCACTACATAAACTGGCCACTGCGCGGTAGCCTTGGTCTTAAAAAAATTTATTACAGGTAAAAATGATCGCCGCATAAAAATTATAAGAAATCAATTGTTGAACTTAAATAAACTGTAAGGCCATACTCCCCCGTATATCTACAGCATTGCCGTGATCAAATGACGCAAGGGCCAATTCCTTATGTCTCAGTGTGTGTGCGAGAGCCGGCATACAACGTCTTGGAACTAAAATATAAAAATACACGCCTCCTTTAGAAAAATTAGGCGAGGTTTCTTAGAGTCATTAATTTTAATTGTCATCTCTGTTTCCAGATGCAGGAATATTTACAACCGGATAGTGCTCAGAGTCTCCTTCGCTTCTGGGCACGAGCACTGTAGTCGAATCAATGGGCTGCTCCTCACTACCCACTGTCGAACAAATCAATGGGCTGCTCTTGGCAAGTATATGTTGTTGAGATCACAGACGGAGTAGTTCCCAACAATTTTGTGTTATTTTTGGTTGGTTCAAAGCTCTCATTTTCAGGCCCAGGCCTGAAGTTCGCCATCTTTATAGACGAAACGTTGGACGTGAAGTGTTGAGAAGCGAAGGGTCCGTGAGTATATTAGTCGCTACGGCCTTCTGGCCTAGATCGGTCAAAAATGGTCGAGTAGGTCCCCTTGATGAGAATGTCCATTGCTACCCATATATTCGAATATTTCTTGGCCGAAGCCAGACTTGCTGGCGACGTGGGTGACGGCAAATCCTGAGATAGAACCACGTCGAAATTGTCGCCTCCGAGGTCAAGGATGAATCAATAATCAACATTGAAGAAGCGCAGACCCTGCATGTTTGAGATAGAGCCGTTATGTGTGAATGAAAGAGTTCCCTTACGTATACCGACCTCGAGGTTCGACGTCTTGTTCTGACGCTCTTTCTGCATCATCCATGTCACGGCTCCCAGTACGTAGATATGAGCGACTCGCCCCATCAGAGGCTGGCCCGCGATTTTATATTGCGGCTAAGAAATCCAGTGCCCAGGAAGTGATTAATATCTTCGAAGACGGCAGTATCAGGGATGTAATTGTATGTTTGGGTGAGATTGAACAGAACCACGCCGGTTGGATTAACTATGCGGCAGATAATGAAGAATAACAGTACGATTCCCCATTCAGCAAAAGCGATTTGGTTTCCAGACCGATTCATTGCCGCAAAGTCTGCTGCCACCGACATGATGGAGCAGTTTTGAACGACATGATGGAGCAGTTTTGAAGAACATTGTTGTAGTACGTGAGCGACGACAAGACGACTCAATCGCCGTTAGCCTTATTTTTTTGCCATGTACCATGTAGCAGTCGATATGTACGTGAGAGCTGTCTGATTGGTAAAGAATTGGCAGTTTATCGGTAGGTTAGCAGACTGACAAGTAGGCCGAACCTTGGCAGCCAGAAACGACGGCCACTTATCCAGCCAGTTACCGCTCGAAAGGGTGGTGTTAGGATTAGAAGAGGTGTGGACAATGAGATCATATCCACTGGAGGCAAAATGAAGGAAGGTAAACAAGGCCAGGAATACCATGCCACCGATGACGGCAACCGGCGTGAACCACCGAAATGGATATGGTCGTGAGCTAGATCAACTCTGGAAGGTGCTGATAGACGCCATCACAGAGTGGCAGTTTAATTGTTTCGACCACCTTGTCCACCTTTCACTCGCCATTTCCCAAGTTAAAAGTCCACTGTATCTTGGAGAGCCCCAGCAGATCCAAACTCAGGCGAGATAATTACCCAGAAAGATCGGCCATGGTTTATCTTACAGTGGACAGAAATGTATTACGAACCTCCTGAGGAAATGTTGCTGAAAATATCCCCTGATTTCAAGCCGGCAAGAGCCGCTGCACCCCAAGAATACCTAGGATGGCATGAGATGGAGTCTAGGCTCGCAAATAGCGGGATACTCGCCTAAGGCTATGCATCGATGTACCTCGACGTTGCCCTACGAATTGAGCCCAAATCCCGGACAGATTGAACGAACTAAGCAGGAGAACTATCTTTCAATTGTCCATATATTTTTATGCCAAGGCGGTGACAATAAGGGTGAAAATTTATGGCCCGAGTGTCTATTCAATGTGTCAACATGATGTGGAGAGCTGGCCACGCCTGAGCGTTACTCCGCGCGTTAGAAATACAACCGAACGTTGGACTTGTGGTGCACTTGGAAACATCGACTACTCGAACCTGCTGAGGATCAATCGCTCGAGTCTGTTGTGCACAGAGAGCTGCGAATTTCGTTAGAAGCGACGAAAACATGTCGAAAAGGCTGGCTCTGGTGCTTAAGCCCGCCTCCCTTTCTTCTTGTTTGCCGGGCTCCGTTAAGCCTTTAATTGCCTTTTCATGAACGCCAGAGCTACAAATTGCTATACTTCTGATTGGCCTATCCGGCAGCCGCAGGCGGCTTTGAGAGGTCTCCAGGTCGGTCGGAAATCGAGATCAGAAGTGAAGGACAAAAATGACAAAATTTCCCTATTGTGTGCACGTTTAAAATAACTCATAGGGTAGCCTTTTTATTTTCTGTTTCCGAATGATGGCAATTTGTTTATTCATCTTTGCTCCTGTATTTATAGAAGAAACGTAGAACACAGCTTAGAAGGACTATGCTTGCAATAAATTCTTGCTTTATCAATTAAAGTTTGCAATTGAGTGCTAGGAACCCAAGTGTGGCTTTACAGTCACCAAAGAGACGTAAACACAGTAGAATCGAACTTACTAGTTACACAAACTGCGGCATGGAATATACTGGGTCACATAAAAAGAACATGCTCTACTTGCGTAGCAACCCGTGTGACTGACTGTCTCCTACTACACCCAAATGGCCTCTAAAAACAAGTAACGTCGTAGTCATGAATACATTACGCAATGCCAAGGCCGCTGAGCAACTCTTCTCTAGTCTTGCTCAAGATCTCAGCAATGAGACCTTCGTCATAGAAGCTTCCATTGAAACATGCCGATATTTTCAAGTAGTCCTTGAATATCCAAACATGACATTGAACATTTCGCAAAAGTATATGCGTGCCCAACCAGAATCCACTCACCCGCACTTTATCTTCAGTGCCAGCACCGAACGTGTATTCGGTCTTTAAGTACACGTCCACCTTACCGAGGGAGCTTATATCTAGACTCTGAGCTGGCGGCAGCTCTGGTGGCGGTGGCATGGAAAAGAGTTGCCTTGTGCGGCGAAGAAGTGGCCATACAAGCTTCAAAAGGGTTGTCTGATTGTCGAGGTAACCGTCAGGTGGCTCTCTGACCAATAAAGACCGGTAGACAGAACCAATCTCCTCTGCGACATCATCAAACCCTTTGCCTCGTTGGGTAATTTCACCGTCCAGGACGTCTAGCAAACCCGAGACACGGACGGGCAAGCTGGAGCAGAAAATTTTCACCACAAAACCGGCCTTTTCTGGCGATTTAACTAGTTGTCTTCGTAGATCAACCGGGAAGAAAGAAGCATAACTTTTGGCGAGAGGATGTTGAGGATATGTTGCAGCTACGCAGACCAAAGCCGCCTCTACCGCGGCGGCGACGTGAACACCGCACTCTTTGCATGCCAATAAAATACGGGCCGTTTCTGGCTCACTGAACTTCATGGCTCTTCAACATGTATCACCTAGGACAGTGGCCTCTGAGCCCGGTATCATGGGAAAGACTATACTCGGAATGCCTTGAACAAAGTCATTGACAAATTCGTCGGTGGTGGAGCGGAGACTGGTAGGCGTGGTAGCCTCATCGAGAAACGCATCGGATTCGACGTCAAGGCATTGAGTGAGCCCACTGGATGCGACACCATTGGCAGCCATGCAAGAGTTGAGCTGGGCATCCAGGCCCAGGCTGAGAACAGCGCAGAGAGCCGTCATATAGCTGTGGCCGAGAAGCATCATGCCAACACCGTCAATGCGCCAATGCAAATCACGGATGTGTATTTGCTGCGACTCCGGAAGCCAATGGCATGTTGCAGAGGCCGTTGCGCGTAACTTGGAAAGCAAGTCATCGGGGTTTGAAGCTGAGACGATATATCCGCTACAATTTTCGGTGTGGTTTATGAAAAACGTATCCGCTGGCCAAGTGGCCTCGTCTTCATCACCATTGAGAAGCTTAGCCGTAAAAGTCGACTGACCATAGGACGTGTCCCGGGAGGCAGATCCGACTAGGGCTGGATGGACATGGCAGACGACTAGCCACGCTCGTTGCAGATACAATGACGGCTTTGCGATCGATTTTGGGAAGTCCAAGGTAACGGCCAAAGATGTGGCCCAGTGCTCCCGGTTGACTGTAGCACCGCTGTCACTCAATAGTTTGAAGAAAGTTTCAGTCAAATCCAGCCGGCGGACGAGGGACTCGTCAGTTGCAGCGGCCCAGGCAAACGGCGAGGACCTCGAAGCCATGCTTAGCGCAATGATAGACAGGCTCCGTTACAGTACGGTTGTTGGTAGTAAGATTAACCGAAACCGCGTATTGACTAATGGATGCACCTACATGCTCGAGAGTGGTCTTTGTTGCCTACTATGTCTCCCTTCCGCCAAAACTACGACGAATACATATTACACGCACACAATATTCCATCACCAACTGATCCAATCAATCGCAGAACCTTATGTGCGACTCAACAAGATTGCTCGTCAAATACAGGTCGCGGCGTAAGTTCGGCTTCGACCGGAAGTATCAGATCAACTTGCGTCAACTGCCTTAACATGTGGCTTGGAGCAACGGCTAGAAACTACTGGGTGTCACGATGGGCACTGGGTTTACCCACTGCGCCAGGAACAAAAAGATCCAGCAGTAGCGGCCGATGCCGAATACCCCCAGTATCCAGCCATATAAGGCGCCTATCGGCCAGAGTCACCTAATGAGCCCCTGACAGTATTAAACTAACTGCTTTATAGCGCTTGCATAGTAAGTGTTATTAGGACTACGTACGCTCTCAAAGCCGGCAGGACAAGTGATGGAACCTGTAAGTCATATCAATTCTTCTCCAGAAAATGTCTCGCTGTTTGTATTCTCAACTAAATTACATCCTAGGTGACCACGTGCCTACCGGCATGGCTTCTGCCGCCGAGCTTATTCCTGGAATCTTCGCTGCTTCACTACTGACGCATTGCCCTCTTGTCTAATTTCCGAGAGGGAGGAAAAAGATTGTGAATGTCAACGACAACTAATACAACTTCGCATCATATGCTAACAGCACAAACTAGCGCCATATGCTGAAAAGAAGGATAGTTGGCTTCAAATGGAAGAAAACAGTGCCCATCTGTAACGTCTTGGAAGCAGGATATGACACGGAGATTGCAGCACTGCTATTGTATCTTCTTACAATTCTCATTTCGTCGTACCTTGTATGGGATGTGTTTGACGACCGCACGGCCACAATTAGGTTCTTAAATTGGATACCAAGGACGTAACGATTTAGGGTACCAATCCCGCCTGCTATTGTACACTACAATAAAAGCAGCACCGTTTTACAAAGAGCTCTATTACTTGTCTTAGAGCACCAACAGCTACAAAAGCCACACCAGGTTCCTCATGATACAACGAGTGCATGTGGGTCCCAATACGAGAGTGTAGCCTTACGGTCATCGACCGGATATAATAATACAGTTCGGCCGATCCAAGTAATCGGGCCAGTAGGATTTTTGACCTGGTTGACTCCACAAGTGCTATGTAAGGAAGGTTGGCGGGTTCCCATTTTTAGTACTTCCATAACTAATGCGCCTTCATATATATTAGTGGGCCCGAGCCAAACTTTCCTAAATCTGTGTTCTGCAGGTATCCTTGACCGTAATATACTGAGCTAGCCGGGGTCACGTAGGCTGTCTACAAAACCGCTTACTTGCATCGGGGACATAATTAGTTAATGAGTCTTCCCGACAGCGGTTGCGACCCACTCCATGGCTTCAATCTGACACAGTCCCGGGAGACTGAGCACTTGGTGCTACATCAAAATAAATAACCCTTATCTACAGAGTAATCCAAGCCAAGCCCCGATGCATGAATCCGTTTCAGGACTCTGTTGATTCACACACCTGGTCCGTACTCCTGGCTGCGGCCTCCCGCTCGCTGCATATCTTGAGTGTCTCCAATCACTTTCCCCTCGCTCTCGACCAACCATCCGAGCCCAGCGGCACACGCGGTGGCACTGCCTTGCCGTCGGCCTAACCGTTGCCCTTTAAAACATCAATCATGACCTTGACCGCCTTGTCGGCGTTACCAGGTTCGCTACCTACAATTTGAGATGCACCCTGAGGGACCAGAAGTGTTGAACTCCGCATATGCCCCAACCCGTGGCTTCACATGATGCATGTTGCTATATACCTTCGTATCAAAGTAACTTGGTTCCACCAACAGGGCCTTGAGGCCTGGGGCGAAGCTGGCGGGCTTCTTAGAGAGATACTCGACAACTCCTATTGCCACAATTAGTAGGCGGAGAATGAATATTGGTTGGGGTCGATTGGGGGGTAACATACCTTTAAGCACAGGCTTGGCGGAGCAGTATCCCCCAGCACTAGGTTCGGCATACCAAGCGAGCTGCGAATTGATGTAGAGCAGAGTTCCTGTTCTTTGGGCACGAAGTTTTGGAGTATTGCTCAAGTGATGTTCAACAGGCCGTAGAAGTTGGTTGTGATTGAAGCTTCCACGTCTTCCTGTCTATTTCCCATCAGTTCGTGGCCGTTTTCTCAAGGATCTGTCACGCGCCACAGGAATACTGACGTTATCTCCTCAACGGCGCCACTGAATATAAAACCGCATTATTGACAAGGACATCAATGCCTCCGAGGTAGACATCCCAGGCTTGCTGGACTTTGGTCCCAATGTCAGCCACGCTTGCCGTAACGCCCAAGTTAAGAACCGTAGCTCCAGTGTCGTTGATATCTGCCAGCTTAGTGTCTGCATCGCGAGCCCAGTGGCAATGAAATTACCACCGTTGGCCCGGAGCTGCCGAACGAATCATTACCAGAAGCCGCTGCAGCTGCCAGTGATCATCCAAGTTGTTGTAGGCATATTTCTTGTAGTGCGGCATGGAACGTGAGGATTGAGCACAAATTGTGAAATTTATATTAATAGCATAGCCAGAATGAAAGTGCCTGGCTTATCTGAGCGTGGAGGTCTTCGAACACCGTTATCGTATGTAGGATGGTGTCGACTAATGCAGAGTCGTGCTACGTCGTTCTTCCTGGCACTTCATCGGATAAGAGGGGTAAAGTGGATCGAATACATATGGCACTGGGGATTTTAAAATCATATGGTGGCATTCTCTATTTGTTTGTATTCGTGCAGCCAAGATCATCGACCAACCAACCGATCCAGGGTCATTTCCCATAATGCACGTAACAACCAAAAGTTACCAATGCCCCACAGAACCCTCCTGGTTGTATATTCTGTAGCATATGGAGTGCTCCGTACTCCATACAATACCATAATCCGGCCACATTATTCCATTAAACATCTCACTTCCCGGCCAACGGCAAAGCGTATATCGTCGCGACCACACACCCCCCAGTATCCAAACCATGTCGTCACGGATCCTTGCCAAACAAAGAGATGCCATGGTGCCGCCTACCTTCAGTGGAACTACCCAGCCGTAGCTCCATAGTGGTACCCCCAAGAGATCGGGCAGGCTATAAACCAGAAAAGACCCATACCCGCCAGCGACTGTCGTGTGACTCCTTGGCCGTGCAAAAGAGGGATAGTCTGACGTTGGCGAGCTTGATCACCATCCATATCAGGCAGATCCTGGGCATGTATCGTCGTCACGTTAATAGCCCCTGTTATCAGGATCCAGGCTTTGACTCGGGGTAAAAGATCTCCACTGGAAAGCACCGATAGAGCACCCCAGTTGAAGCACATGAGGCCTGCGGCATTGAGCCCGTTTCGAAGCCAGATGTTGTACCTGCTGTCATCGAGGTTATTGTACATCCAAACGAGTACCAGGAGACTAACACTTGGCGTAAAACCGCCGACCATCACACTCACTCCAACGGCAACTATGATAGCGGTGAAAAGCCATATTTGCGCCTCCTTGGGTGTCAGTCTGTTGGATGGCAGCAGCCTCCACGGCTTGTTAATTCGATCTTCGAGCACATACTCTGGCATACGTTGGTTTTCAATGTCCTCAACTAGCAGATTGAGCCATATCCAAGGCAGCATGCGTGGCATACGTCGCACCATTTCGGGGGCACAAGCAGCCTCTGTGCTTTCCTGGTCTGTCGTCGTCATTTAACCTTCGGATAGGGCAGCTGCCAGGGCAAATATGCTTTGTGGAATAACGACCGTCTTGAAGTTACTTTTTGTGAAAAGTAGTAGGATTTTTAAGTCGTCGTATATTGTTCGGCTTTTCTGCTCAACGTGGTAAATGTAAGACATCAAATCTTCTTACGCTTACTTATCAGACTTATATAAGTACTAGTAATCCCAGACGCGGTTTTTGTATTGAACTTGTCGCGACCCATATCGACAGAAGAGCTGCAGTTGTTGCCTTTACACGAGGTTCGACTCTACGTAAGTGTCGTTTTGAGTGAAGTAAGAACGGACGAGTTTACATTTGACCCAAGAAGAGGACCACCAAAAAAGAGTTGTTAACTCTTATATGATGTTGGTGTCCGTGTTATACTGAGAATTGCCCTCCGAGAGTAGTTTCTCATAATGCTATCTCTTTCCTAGACTGTTCTCAGACGATGTGAATATTGTACTAAATTATGCAAACTTGGCGAGGCTCGTGAGGAGAAGTTGGCCTCCAGAATCTAGAAATTCCAACCAACCGACACAACTGACGAGAGTAATGAATCGAATAGCAAGCAGGACTTACTAATAATGCAGACCCGACCGCAGAGGGGGTTTTCCCCCTTTCTTCCAACATGATTGCTTCGCCTCAGCCGGGAGATGGATGAGAGTCATCTTGAACGAGCGGTCGATAAAAGATGACCCCAGTGCAACACACGCTACGGATTTTGTGAGAAAAAAGGCAACATAGGCATCCTTGAAAGGCTGTGAGGACCACAATGATGCCGCCATTGCTACGTCGATGGTCGTTGTTCTGCAGTAGGCGAATTGGCGATGACAAGGAGGCAAATGTTGGAGCCGGGCAGACGGCAGCAATACCAACCATTGATGTTATTGTTGGATATGCAGACCTTGGCCCCATGCTATCATCCGCTCTCCTCTCAGCGGCGCAGGTTCCTTCCGTTGGCCCTGCCGGGCGACTCAGTCGCTGATCTTCGATACCACCCACAGCGATGCGGTTATGACATTAACTATTGACCAGCATGACCGACGAAGAAAGAGTTCATAAATAGGGAGTATGAAAATCCACAATTCCGGTTGGGCATGGTGTTGGGGCCGGGGGGTTGAGAAGCAATGTGCTAATCCTCAATACGAGTCCCGCGGCACAGGTGTGCTTGTTCGAGCGTGATGCAGCCGCCAGGCTGTGTTGATGATGTATCATAGAACCGACAAAAAAACCGTACTTGAGCAGAAGGATCCTGCAGTATCACACCGTATGGCCAGGGGCAAAACCAACACAAGTTGAGCCAATGGCCTTGAGTGGAGCCAATGAGAATATTCACCAAGAATAATAATGTGTCACAGCATATCAGTAGTTATACTGATATACATACGCCTCTGTACCTGGTGTACTTGCCGACCGCGCGGATGACCCCATTGCCATCGTTAGGTTTGCCACCGTCTCTGAGGAAGCATTTTAGAAGATTACACACCATGTTCGCAACGAGGTTGACGCGGTCCTTGAAGGTGCCTGTTGAGGATGTAGATCTTCAACAACCACCACATGTATTTGGGGTAGATTTTTTTGTTGCGGTCGAACTTCTTTACTGGTTCTCTAACGAGATTCGCGCCGATATACCTGTGGTACAGATCCTGAGCAGTTTGAACATTGCTGAGTTTGGCTTTGTAGCAACTGAAAAAAGCGATCATGTATCCTGCTTAGAGGTAACAGGCCATTGAAAGGAGACTGCTCAGTTGCATCCGAGTCTGATCCGATAGAATCCCATATTGTGACCAGAAAGGGCCTGGCTGGCAGAAGCAGTACATGCAGTTCATTTTGCTTTCAAGGAGCCAGAACCAATTTGCCAGTAGACAGAACAACAGTCCAAGAACAAGAAATCCACATCAACAATAGAGAGGCGTCTATGTAACTGAATGGATCCTCACACTCGATGCCGATCTGACCTACCCTGCAAGTCAATCGCGTAATTGGTGGGGTAGTCAGTATTCCGTCGACCCTACTACCGACAACACGACACGGATGGATGTTCGCAAGCTTACTTCCCTATCACATCGCAGAAGGAACCAGCCGCATTTTCAAATTGCGCGAGCATGCAGTTATAGCATTGTGCTGATAATGAGGCCTCCCCGATAGACATGTACATGGATACTTATGTAGGCAGCAGGCAACACATGGTTCAATGTGCTTACTAAACCGTCATCCTACACCTACGCCATCCACTCTGCCTGTTTCTACATTTACCAGCCCTCAAGCACACCCTCATTATTTTCTACTATATACATAAACCTGCCTCTCTTTTATAATATGGCCGGCTGTGCTAGTGGTAGCTGTCAAGTCCCCCTCACAAATCGCAACGACAAGCGCAAAGAGTTCGAAACGGACCCTCGTAATGCGCGAGAGACTTGCCAAGGCCTCCGGGATGATCTATTCGGCATCGCCCAGCGTTACTTTGATGTCGCCCCGGATCTAGTTCGAATTGAGGAGAACCTGCACGACGCTTGGGATGAGTTGATCCACGCCGCTAAAATCCTCCCAGCTGGCGATGCTGAGCACGACCGACTCATCACGCTTGTTCACGAAGTCCGAGAACTCGGAGACTCTGTCCGAACAACCCAAGATGACGTGGCTACTCTATCCAACGGCAAGCGGCTGTGGACGGATCTGCCGTTCCTTGCTGACGAAATCTTTGACTCTTGGATAAAAGAGTCTGCAGTGTTCACGTCTGCTGAAAGGGCAAGCCTGGCTGTGCTTAGCAGTAAGCTTTGCGCTACTGGGATTTGTGCTCCCGAGATGGCCCGTTGTGCACTTTGGCTCTTCAGGGAGGCGCTCGAGACGGAGAAGCCCGGGGCGCATATCATCAATATGCTTCCCGCCTGCCTTGAATGGCTCAGGCACAGCAACATCAAAATCGTAAAATGGTGTGCCGAAAACAGTGCCCCTCTCTCGCACAAGGAAGATAAAATAGTGACGTCTCCAGGTCCCCTCGCAGCAGGCATAAATGTCCTGGGCGAAGGCTTCAGCGTGGCAAGGTGGTTGTTCTGGAGGCAACGCCTGGGAGAGCTTTACACGCATGGCAACGGGGACATGGCGAGGCTCAGCAGAGCGTGCTTTGAGCAAATGATCAACACTGGGTCGTTGGTGGGCATTGATATCCCAGGCGAAAAGAGATACTTGGCAAACATATTCAAAGCTCTTGATGCCGAGCTCGCTTCTCGGGGATTCAAAGGCAGTGTCGGCGCTGAAGATATTGAGATTGACCCGTCTTGGGTAGCAGAGGACTTGGCTGATCGTCAAATGGTGGAATAGGCGCCTTGCACCCGCCCCCATCGCCCATGTCTCCCAGCAGTAGATCTAGCATCGTCTGCTTCGATACTTTATATGCATTCTCATCTACCCCGCACGACATGAAGCAATTCATCCTAAGTGATGCCCAGTTTTGAAATATGCATATATTTACTCGTGAAAAAAAAATTGACTAATCATATACACATACAAACATGCATACGCACATAAGACGTAACTTCGTTAACATATTCCCCCGCGACAACAACAGCAACAACCTCAATCAGAGTCATACACAGATGACTCGTATCCCACACTACTGGTATTCTCGTGATGACTCGCCTCAGCCGCACTACTCACCTTTTCCAGACTCACCACCGACTCCTCCTCCAACTTCCTCGAGTACCACTCCACGCCACCCGCGCCGCGGAAATAGCCCTGCCGATCGTAGACCGACCGAGCGCGAACGTACGGATCCAACTCCCAGTAATTTGCAGCCAGGTCATCCACCAAGCGATCCCGCCTGGCACACACCTCTCTCGCCTTCTCGCTGAGCTGGCCATTCATGATCCACTCTCGCGTCAGCTCCTCAAACTCCATGGCCATGGCTCGTCGCTCCTCCATCAGGCAGTCCCGCGTGGCGGTGTTGTTCATCTTGAGGTTCTCGTTCGGTCGAGGTTCCTCGTACTCATACTCCCAGTCTTCCTCTCCGCCGAGCTCCTTGATGATTTGGTTGGGGGCGATGTATTTTTGGAGGCCTCTCTTGCCGTACGTGAATCTGACTTTTTTGACGAGTGCCGGGTCGAGCCAGAACCGGATGAGTCTGTATAGTGCTGTGGTGGCAAGAATAGTGTAAGTGATGCTGGATATCGGCATGAAGCATGCACAAAAAAAAAGGAAGAAGAAAAAAAAAACTTACTCTTAGCGCCGAACGGTGCGTTATGAATGAGAAGAAGCGCCACCGAGTCTGGGTAGTACTCATCAACACATTTTAGAAGGAACTTCAATGGCTTAAGATCAAAGTTGGCGAGCCGGAAGCCACTCAGGTCAAGCAGAACTGTCTGTAACACACAAAAAGTTAGTCGCTGCTCGAATGCTTAATGTAATGACTGGTGGGAGCAGCCCGCTCCGGACAAACACACTCACCCCCATCTCAATCGGATGTCTCAGCGACAGTCGCGCCAGCTCAAGAAGATATATGGTATACCTCTCAAGACTTTGAACACACTGGTCGGAAGACCTATGCAGTCGCACCCTGATGTAGGTAATTGGTCGACCAAGTCTGTCTGTTCCGTGGAGGAAGCTCTTTCCCCACCGGGCCTGCTTCATAAAGTCGGCGCCCAAGGTCCTCGTCAACCCCTGGCTGTTCTTTTCGTCCTCCGAAGAACCCCCCTCGCCGAGCTTCATGATGTCGTCGTCTACGGCGGCTTCCATGGTCCTCCAGTATATCGTCTTGCCCATCATTTTGGTAGCCTCAATGAGATCCCAGTCGCATGCGCGCAGGAATCGGAGCGCCAGCGCATCCGGATGCTCGTGCTTGACCACGTTGGGCACAATAAGACGGTACATGTGAGGAGTCCAGTGGTCCAGAGCCTCGACAGCCTGCTTTGCCAGCTTCTCCAGGTTCTGCTCATCAGTGGGCAGCAGGGAGAGCAGCTCAGTCACCAGAGTTGGGTACTTGTCATGAGTTGCGCATTTGCCCCTGGGCATGCTCTTGGACTTCTTCGCCGGCGGCACATACTTCTCCTCAAGAGTTTTGGCCTTGCTGGTGGCCTCGTCGGCCTCGTAGATCTCAATGAACTTGAGTCCAATGGCCCAAAGAGCCCGGAGTTTGGCCTCTTGCGGCTCAGTCAGATTTCCCAGGTACCCGTGCGCAATTGTTGGTGCCATGGAGGCTGCCGCTGTGGTAGAGGAGGCATACGACTGTCTTTTCTGCAGCTTGGACATTTTGCCGATTCTTGATTTACCAATTCTCTTTACAATCAGATAGTTGCACAACCCAGAGAGGTGATGGCTGGAGACGAGATCAGAAAGGCAGGACCCGCGTGGCCGCCCGGGGGGGGTCGTGCAAAGGTATATAACGCAAAAGTTCTGCTGTAGCTATGCTATACACACGTGAAGAACAGACGGTTTTGTCGGTGGAATAACCACAAAACACGCCACAAACCTGTGACCGAGGCTCACGGTCCCTCCAGCCATCGCAACCACAGGCACAGAAACCTGTTGAATGACGAACTAATCGAGGGTGGCGCGCATTAGTGCCGTTTGACTGATGCGGGGAAGATGCGACTGGCCAGAACTGACTAGCGGCCCTGTGATAGTTTGCGGCAGAGTTGGTTCGCATGCGGGGAAATCAACGACGTTGCGGGGAACAAAGCCAATGGGGGGCAATGGAGACGTTTCTTTTACATCTTTTTTCATGTGTCTGAGCTCCCTCGCACGCTCCATCATGTGCTTCTCCCCCACCTCTTCGACAGGTTTGGCATAGCCAGGTCCGTGACGATCAAGCCGCCTTGGTGGGGGAGCGCAACCAAACGTGGTGTTTAGGCCGGGTATGGCCAAGGATCCCAGGGATCGCGGAGATCGCGGGTATGGTATGTGCCTGCACCCGATTTCGAGCTCCCGCTGCCCTCCCAGTCGTAACTGCCCAGCTCCAGGACGGCACACCACCCAACTCTGCCTTGGAGCAAGACTTCTTGACGCTCCAAGACGACAGACCCTCTAGCAGTCTATCTCCATCCAAAATACCACCTAAAGCTGGTTTTCAATAGAGGTTGCTCAAATTGTGAAATAGATATGGGTGCAGTCAGGCGGTCGGATCGCTTTGTGAGACGTCTCCGCAAATATTCTTGCAGGTGCATTGTCCACAAGTGGAACGGCATTATGTTCACCAAAGATTGCATGGTATAATTCTTTTGAGTTCACTTATGTATCCAAAACCACAGCACCGATGGCTCGTCTTGTGTCGTCTCGAGCCGCGGACTCCAGTTGTCGTTGGTGGTCGTCGTCTCAATCAGTCGTCGAAGGCTATGCCTCAATCCTGCACCCCTCGAGACACTCCGAAATGCAGCATGCCTGCATCAACCCACAGAATCCTTGTATTAAGAAGTTGTTCCTGCAACGCCCAACCCCGATTGTGCATGGGACCCTGTGTGCCGTAGGATCTGTTTGACCAGGAAGGAAACATTGTTCGAGTCATGCATGCATGGTGGGAGATGGTCATTTGGACCCTGAAGCCGGAGAGGGACATGGCGCGTAACTCTAATACCTTGACAACGAAAGAGACTGGCATGGCAGTTGCCAGCAACAAGCGTCGAAATAGTAAGGTCGGCGTTAAAACAAATAGCATACACGCCGGATCATATAGAGAGGAGGTCATATGTCACATAAATGGGATCGTGGTCAATTGCTGAGGAGAGGATCCAGCGCAAGGCCTTCTCGGTTCTGTGATGTATTGGCTCGCATCGTCGAAAAGAAAGGCTGCGTCCACTAGCAATACGATAGTCCGTTTCTTCCGGAACTTTGATGTTTCCGCCACCTCTTTTATGGCGTCGACAACCCCCCAGATCAAGTTATCAGTGTTGCGGCGTTCTTAGGGCCAGCCGGTATGCGCAGCAATTAAACATCATAGAGATTTCTCAGAGGAAAAAGCTCTTACCGTCTCACAAGCTCTAACCGGGCTTGTGCAGACTTTACGAAGTCATTTCCCAGCGTTGTTTGATCCATGAATAGCAGTGTGGCAGGAAGTATGGCATCCAAAGGGAGAGGGGCCTGAACAGCGCTGTCAATATAGCCAAGTCGAGAGCAGACGGCTTTTATGAATCCGAACACATGTCTGCTCCGGCCTCTACCAACAAGCGCAATGTTGTTGTGTTGGAGTTTAACAACGCCCTTGGAGACAAACTTGGCTTTCGTTCCCATAAATTTCCATGTCTTGGTATTCATATCGCAAATGTGCTTCGATTCTGGCGGATCACAATCATATTACTTGGAAAACACGAGGAGATTGTGGACCACAAAAGGCATTCAGAATGCAGAAAACTACACTTTTGGGGGCATGGGTGCACGCTTAATCTCGCCCAACGTCATATCAGGCAGGAATTCATGATGATACTGGACCCAACCAGGTGCTGCCGCTGGAACAGATGAGCATGGAGAAGCGGGATTATCACCATTCTTTGCGATTGGCTCACGATACAGTGACGTTCTTGACCAAGCGCAAGGAGCCTGTCGCAGCTGCGCACCGACGACTAATTGCGTGTACACGCCGCCGCAAGATACACTTGAGACAACTCCGGGAGAGAAATCGCAAACAGTCTTGGGCGTGGCGTGGTTATCTGTACATCAGGGCAGCTAAAGACCACGACTACTACGTCTAGTACTAGAACTACAACGACTGAGTTCCCCTTTCATCATGGTTATTCCCATTTTAAGCAACGGACATCCCAGTCTCAGCGACCTGCATAGCTTCCCACGTGGCCGGGTCAAAAGACGCCAAGCCGACTATGGCCTGTGGGTTTTGGAAGCTTGACAGTATCAAGCCCGCAATCGATTTCAAATCCCTTATTTGGTGTCCGGACAAGGCTGGAGGGCTTCCGAAGGCATCACAGGATCAGAAGGCAAGCCACCCGGCATCAAAGTCACACAGCCGCCCTGGAGGAGCACAACGACAACGACAAAGAAGTCAAGCAGAAAAGAAACCAAAATGGTAGTCAGCCCGTGTACCAGGAAGACCTCCAAGGTATGCGACCCAACCAAGGTCGTCTTACAGCCGCCCAGTGCCACGACCTGGCCTACTATCGCCATCTCCCCTGCCGCACTGAGAGCACTCGTACGCCGGCCATTAAAGAGACCACCGTCATTACAACGAGCTCGAGATCTTCAACGACTAGTAACCGTCCTTCACTCGCTGACAATCCAAAATTTTGACCGCCCTTTCGACAAGAAATGGTCTGGTGATCAATCCAAAATTCTTGCAACCCTGACCGCTGGCAAACTCATCATCCACACTTTCAGGGGAACGGCGATGCTTTCAACACCGGCCCAACGATGAAGAAGCCATCAGCTACGGCCAAGCCAACGAAATTTATAATTTCGACAACGACGACGTGGCACCTCTGCTGTACTGACAAGGCGGTCAATCAGTACCTAGCGGCTGTCTCCTGCCATGCCCCATGGTTCATCGCTTGTGAAGAGGGCAAATACGTCTCTGCAAAAGTATTCCCCGTCCTTTCCACTGCAAAGACAAAATGTTCAATCAATTCTCGCCCTAGATTCCATTGCCTGCGAAGAGGACAAATGCGTCAGTCGAGGCAAATCACCAAGCCGTTCGACGACAACTAGAACCACTGTCAGTGAGAGGCCATACACGACCGGCATATATAACGCCTATATCCGCGAGAACGCCACAAAGGATAAGGTAGCAGCCCATATCAAGAGCAAGGACGACTCCGACAATCGGATTGCTAGGAACAGCCCGGACAATAACATGACGGCATTTGCTTTGTTCAACGCCCCCTCATGGCTCTATCTTACAAACTACTGACCCTGCCATCCCGTTTATGTAGTATGGTGATACGATAGCGACCTCTGCAGGCAAGTTGAGGCACGACATGAAATTCAAGTTCTTGACTAAGTACCTAGGCAAGCGCGATAGAATAGAAATCGGACCCAATAGGGGTATCAGGCTTCCTCTATCCGTATCAGCGCAGGCGACACCAATTGGGCGACTGCGAATTTACAGAAAATGGGATACTAAGGAATCCTAGGATCCAAACCGTATAATTGATAGGCTCTTGGGTGTCTGTGGCGTTCCAGTAAGTGGCATCCACAATTTTGGAACATAATGGCTTCCTTCAACTTTCACATTCGCCTGAAATAAGAAAAGATAAGTAATTCTCTGACTGACAGGATCAGGCTCGTCATATGAACTGTCGATGGAAATGCTGATGACATAGGCTTTAAATAGGGCTGAGGGACAATAGCAATGCCGGGTCTGGGAAAGTAATGCCCTCTAGAGAAGGGAGTGCCCGAAGGGTAGACTTTGTGACATGTAGGGTAGGGTAGTAATCCCTCACGCTTTCACCCACGGACTTAGAGTAGTTCGGTTTTACTCATCAAAAAGGCTTCCTGTGCCATACGTAACTGGTTCCTCTCGCTGTGAATTGGTTCGGGCAGCTCTTCTAGCGGCCTTCCTCGCGGCCTGCCTCGTTGCCTCGGGTATCAAAGTATTGTCTACTTTAGTTTCTGGCGGCGCATCGCCATACTCCAGGTCAATGCAATAAACCTCCTGCCCATCGATTCTCGTTTTCTCCAACATTACAAACACAGCTTTAGCCACATTTCGCCATATATCTCTCATCAAAACCATGCGATCTTGCGGGAACATGCGGGCAGCGGCGACCATCTTCTTAGCGTCACCCATGTAGGTTGTCAAGTTCTTGCTCGTATCTTCGAAAGAAGCCAGGCTTACAAATGGCTCCTCCTCGTCGGCAAGTTTTCCTAGGATCAGCATGAAACTGTTGCCCTTGTGCATATCGTCAGTAGGCTCAACATCTTGTCGCCAGTTAAAGTACCCGTAGGCGGCGAACTCGGCGGCTCCGTCGTTCATGAACATGCCGCGTTGTGAATCCCATTCATCCTGCGGTAGCCACATTGTGATCTCAAAGGGAAAATCTTCGTCAGTGACCTCAGTTTTCGAGTTCATGCCCTTTCGTATCATGAGAGCATTGCTATGGCTGCCTTCTAGTTCGTGCGACCTGGCGGGACTGATGTATCGAAATAAGAATATCAGGTGCATATTCGACGTGTAAGCTGGTGATTCAATACCGAATTCGGAGGCCCTTACTCGACTGTACTGTCCCCCACCATGTGGTTTGATCCATATTCCGATTTGTTTCCTTTCTTCGCCAATCCTCTCCACGCACTGGAGCTTGAGCAAATATGCTTGCTGTGGTCCATGATAGAGACTCGTGTGTATTCGGAGTCCCTTATTAACAACCATGAACTCTGGCATGAACATGGTTGTGCTGCCCAAGTCAATATTTCCAGATCCTCGAAAGTCTGCAGGACTGGTGGCGAAAACGCCGTAACATTTCTGATCTGGAGACGACTTCCTCCAACCAAAGATGCTAAGATCGTTCACAGATTTTGAAATTTCTTCCTGGAGCCTCAAAAACGAACGCTCTCCCTCCCCATAGAGCAACGGCATGCCAACGTCGAAAATCCCGAGCAAACAGTATGCCATATCTTCTATGCGAGTAGTTTGCCGCTCAGAAACCCATGACATTCGTCGTGCAACTGGAAGTGTGTACATTGACTCAGGCGACTCAAGCACATCTTCGGTAATCCCCGTGATATCCGCGAGGGTGTGCGTAAGACTGGATTTGGTGCCCCGGAAATTCCATTCCCCATCATAAAACTCGACATTGCGTGGTGCAATCAATTCCTGCAAAGTCCATCCACGGGTGAACCATCGGCAGGCTTTGAAAGCCTTGCTGTCCGGACTACTACTTGCAGGCAAGTCGGCAAGCCAAGCATAGCAAACAACCGACTTCCGATACCAATGAAACATGGAGTTGATGGCCTCGCTCAGCTCGACGAGATTCTTCTTGTCGATGCAACAGGTGTCAACCCAAGCATATTTCAGACCAGCAGCACGCGCGAACTGGCATGCTTTACGAATCTTGACGAAGCCCTTCTTCTGCGCTTTTGCGTCGTCGCCCAAATGGGCGACATCATGTAGCGTAACTTCATCGTCTGCCCAGGTATGAGATAGTATGGCATATTGCGGGACGTCTCCAATGAAGTCTTCAAGTTGCATCGACTCAACGTTAATGAGCCGCATGGTCCTGATGGTTGGCGGTCTCAGGAACCGTGGTCCTGATTGTTCGGTCGCCGCGCAGACTGCTTCTGCGGTTATGAGAGAGTAGTCTATGGTCTATAGGCAAATTTTTGCATGCTGGTGGTAGGGCCTGCATACCTGGGCAGGCTGAAGAGGTTGAGCTGCATTGCGGCTGGGGCTGTTCCTCGACGGTCAATCGGACCTGATCTGGTCCGTTCTGGTGTGATCCGGTAGTGCACTCCTTAGTAACCAAACAGCGGCCGCAGGTGTGGCACAAGTGTAACAGGCTTGATTCGCCGACGGGGAGGCTCATGTAGAACCGTTGAGCTCCTATAACAAGGATCCTCGGATACCAGAAAGGGCCGTTGCCCAAAAACAGAGACTAAGTTCAGCGTCTTTGTCCGCACTACCAGTAGCTGTAGTTCTGTTAGTTGAGCGCATTACACTCACTGCCATTGCGTCCACAAATACCTCACCATCCGTTACGGCCCTTTCAGTGAGCTTTCTGCGTAGTTACTCATGGACACAAATTGCCAACGTCGTGTCACAATACTGGAATAGCGAGCTCGCCGATCATGTTGGGTTGTTAGTTGCACTCAATGTGGGCGGATTTGCACTGCTGCTAGCGACGCAGTCTTGGCACTTGTCAGTTTAGCTTAGGGCGATCACGGCCTAGCGGCTATCGTCGATGAATGTGAGCCCACCCTTGGCCTCCTATTTCCCTCCGCAGACTGGCCACAGCCAGGCATTCTGAAGAGGTCTTTCAGAGGTGAGTTGTCCGGATCCGCACGACACGACACTGGCCCAACCCAGATCATACTACCAGGATCATACTATCGGGGAGTCACCCCCATGCGCGTACATCTCATCAGCAAACCAGGGAATGGATCCGAGAGTGGTCGAGGGAAACTTGACTTGGCCTGGTGGATCTGTGTGGGCAAACAAGCCATTGGCCCGCGGTCGGCGCAAACAGAGCGCTCTATCCACTCACCAGCCGCTATCCACAAGCCCCCAAGGCCCTAAGCGGCCCTTTCGTGGGGGGATCCAATTCACAGCCAGCCGACGCCCATGCACGCCGTCCCGTAAAGTCAAATTCATTGTGAACCGTGGGGGGCAGAGTTTCGTTGCACGCTGCGCTACTGATGGCAAATGGACCAAAAGCCGCTGGCTAACTAATCAGCACATAGAAGGGGAAATGGGGCCTGTCCGGTGTATTTTTGTTTGACGTGAATCCCGTGTAGAAGTCTGGGCATCCAATGGGGCAGATGTATGGTAAGGTAAGCAGGACGGTTCCTTCCTTCCGGATCTTTATACCCGCCCAGCGCCCTTTCTTTCTCATCATGCTGGTTCCTCCGTCACTCTTGCTTTGTATTCTCCCCCCTCAAGTTGACCAGCCATCCCTTTTCTTGAGTAGATCTCACCAAGATAAGCTCCTTTAGCTATCGTTATTATGACCGCATCAACGTCAAACGGCTGCCGCAGTGGCACAAGTGGCCAGTTCAGCCCTCTAGAATGTGGTGTTTATGTCCCAACCGTTGCCTTTTTCAAGCCTGACGACAGCATTGACGCAGAAGTCACCAAATCACATGCTAGGCGATTGGTTGCTGCTGGCGTCGCCGGCCTCGTCACGCACGGCTCCAACGGCGAAGCAGTCCACCTCGACCATACTGAACGCAAACTGATCACTCGTCTTACTCGTACCGCGCTGGAAGAAGCAGGCAGGGCACAGCTGCCCATTATTGTCGGCTGCGGTGCGCAATCTACCCGAGAAACTATTCAACTTTGTCGAGATGCCGGTGAATCTGGAGGTTCCCACGCTTTGATCCTGCCTCCATCTTACTACGGCAGCTTGCTGAACACAGATCTCATCATCGAGCATTTCCGGGCCGTGGCGGATGCCAGTCCGGTTCCCCTTCTAATCTACAATTTTCCAGCCCCCTGCGGAGGCCTAGATCTTAGCTCAGATACGATTCTGACTCTGGCCAAGCACCCCAACATTGTGGGGGTGAAGCTGACCTGTGGAAACACAGGCAAGTTGGCTCGCATTGTCGCAGGCACAAAGGGGACCTCTTTCAGAACCTATGGCGGGAGTGCCGATTTCACCATCCAGACGCTGTCTGTCGGTGGCCACGGTGTTATTGCTGGCCTCGCCAACATATCTCCATCAGCATGCAACGAAGTGGTCAGGCTCTGGACAAGCGGCAAGGTGGAAGAGGCCGTCGAGCTGCAAGGCATTGTTGCTCGGGGCGACTGGGCTGCTATCAAGGGTGGATTCATCTCTGTTAAGGCTGCTCTCCAGAGATATCATGGCTATGGCGGCCAGCCCCGCAAGCCTTGCACTTTGCTGGAGGGTAAGTCCCTCGAAGCTCAAATGGCCGAGTTTCAAGAGTTGGTAGATCTTGAGACCAATGTAAGTGCGTCTGCGTAGACGGTGAGGAACGATATAAGATAGTGCATATCAGCAACGTGGGATTGAAGTTGAGGATGTGGGGGCGGATGGAAATTTCTCGGTGGCGGAAATAATGGATCGTAGTATACAGGGTGGATAGCACATTTGGCGTTGGATAGGGAATTGACTTGGCACAGATTTCGCCATTTTCTTTATATTTTACAATGAGTCGATGTTGAATAGTTGTTTTGAATCCGCAGCCACATGAATATTTGAGTCCAGGGTCATGTTCTTGTTCGAAAACAAATCGACTCTGAAAACACCAACACTATGCAGATACAAACATCCCAGGGCACATCACGATTTATTGAAATTTCCTAGCTAGTGCAGCTACAGCAGTAAACCATCCAGAAACTTTACCAATCCATAAGCTCCAGGGTCGGGACACGAATTCCACCCATCGGCACTCACATATATCGACCGACCCAAGCTCGCCTCCATGCCCTTGGTTGAGTCACATCCCTTTTGGGCGGCTTCCACAGCGCTCCTCAAGTCAAGGGTTTGCGCCAGAGTGGCCACAAACGGAGCCAGTGCATCAACGACTGTCCTATCACCAGGCTGAGCAGGTGTATACTTGGCCAGGCTGGTCAAAGCGGCTAGCAGCCCAGCAGCCCAGATCTGTGGCGTGATTTCCTGCTGTGTCTCCGACGACGAGGATTGGAGGCCGGAGGCGAGGGCGTTGATGAAAATTGCATACAAGGCTCCCGACGTGCCGTCCATGCTTGCCTCGACGACTTGGGCAATCTCGCGGACTAGGCGGACCGTGTCGGACGTCACAGGCGCAGAGGAGATGTGTTTGAGGACAGCCTGTGCGCCGGTTTTCAGGCAGAGACCGCAGTCTCCATCGCCGACAAGAGTGTCGTACTTGGTGATTTGGGCCTCGGATGAGACGAGATTTGTGAGAGCGGCGTTGAGCTTTTGCTTCGCGAGCTCGGGGTTGACTGTGTGGTCAGCGAACCAAAAGTACATTTAGTGGAATAAGGGTACTCCTGGCTTACTAGTGAGGTTCCTGGAGACTTGTTTATCTCGCTCAACGACGGCTTTGCTATCCTCCTCAGATGCTCTACTGGTATCAATACCTCGCTGCCAATTCGTAGCCCGAACCGGAGGCGACCAGCCCGCCGCATCGGCAGGCGCATCAAGCAGCTCGACAAACGACTTGTCCACGACCTTCAGCAGAGTGATGCTAAACCCCAGGCCGTTCAAACTGGTCATGTACGTGCCGCTGAGCAAGCGAACAGGCCGAACGGAGTACGTGGCATCCAGCTGATCGACGACTTCTGTCGTGATTGCTCCTAATTCAAGGGCGCTAACCCCGCCCAGGTTATTGACCAGGACAACAAGCCCATCAGGAGGTTGGACGTTAATGTAAGCGCGATCTTTGTCGGTTTGGTCCAGTAGTTGCTCGAGCATGGTGGACACCAGGCCAGACAAGTCCGTCTTGACGCGTCCGAAACCTTCCTCGTTGTGGATTCCCATGCCGATTTCGATCTCGTCGCCCAGTTCATCGGGGACAAGTTCTCGCCCAGGCACGTGGACGTGGGAGAGAGATGCGCCAACAGTGGCTACGTTTTGAGAGGCCAGGTGGGCAATGTGGTAGACCTGCTCGAAGGGTGCCCTGCGCACGCCAAATATATACCGCGTCAGTGGGTGGTCAAGAAACAAACAGCCTGAATCGAACCAATGAAGAACAAGTCACAAAGAACATAACATTTATTTTATACTCACCCAGATGCTGCCAAAGCACCCGCAATTTTCTGCACCAGGACGGTGCCAGCTAGTCCTCGTCGACCGATTCTCCCTCCTCGAGCTCTCCCGACACCTACATCGTCGCCCACAACGAGCAACTCCGTCTTGATGCCTTCAGCTCGAGCCTTCTCAACCGCCATACCGAAGTGAAGCATATCGCCGGTGTAGTTCATGACGATGACAAGTATGCCTCTTTCTGGCTGAGCAGATCCCACTCGTCGAATAGCACGAGATACCTGTTCGGCTGATGGGGAGGCGAATACAGACCCGGCCACCGCGGCGGTTAGGAAGCCCTTGCCGACGAGGCCCGCGAAGGAAGGCTCATGGCCCGAACCGCCGCCCGATATGAGGGCTACGGCGGGCTGGGAGGCGGCGTCGCGAAGAAGCACCGTCTTCTGAGCTGCGTCAAACACGAGGGACGGGTTGGTGTAGGTAGTTGCACGAAGGGCAGCGACGACAACTGCCGCA
The DNA here is from genome assembly GCA_032433595.1 of Conoideocrella luteorostrata. Lineage (NCBI taxonomy): Eukaryota > Fungi > Ascomycota > Sordariomycetes > Hypocreales > Clavicipitaceae > Conoideocrella > Conoideocrella luteorostrata. Next base: position 55,960 of record JASWJB010000073.1, read on the forward strand.
GCATCGTTGGAGAAGTGCTTGGCTAAATCATGTAGAGCTATCAGAATATGCTAATACACGCCAGCCGTCTTCATCTATCCAAAACAGTAGCTTACCAGACATTGTCACAATGAGGAGTAATAGATGTCAATGGGGGAAGCTCAAAAAGCGCCTGGACTGTTGACAGTCGGACATGAAGAAGAACTCGATGAGCTGTACCCCCCATCTTCCAGGTCGGATTAAACAAATCAAAGCCGTATATGGCGTCCACTCAGCGTTTCTGCTATGCCGCCAATTCCTGCCCCCAATTTGGGGTGTTTGCTGTCATGCTGCGCCATGGTGTATATGACGATACGGCCGGCCGATGGTCGCCAGCCCACCTGGCAGCTTGGATGCTTCCCGACAGAAGACTAATCTGCGGTGCGTTGACCCCGCTGCAGTTGGTGGGATATGCCCCACGATGTGCAATGTGACCCCCACCCCGCACACTGTGACCATGGACCATGGAGTGTCAAACTCTGGAATGAAATTCACTTGTCTCACCGAACTGCCCCCCATCTAAGTGAGCTGTGCCTCATTGACCCCCATTTACACGTGCAGCGGCTGCCCTGGATTCCATCAATTCCCCGATTCCGCGGAGTGTAGGTAATATTCCGAGTGACCAGGATCATATTTTAATATGCTCAGGTTCAATAATGCCCCCCGCGCCGGAGAACTGCCATGCGCTGGGTCGCCAGCTTGCAGCAATATGTGGACGAGGGACGAGGTCCAGCGTGGGGATCATCCATTTGTGCGCAGAAAGACACAAACCAGCCTTGTCGCATAAGCCATAACAAGCCCACTCTGTTCAATCTGCCTGACTTGAGCTGGCCGCTAAGCGATATTTAATCCAGTATGGAGTCTCTTGTGATGAGCAACAACGTAGAAAGTGCCGGCCGTTCCGATGCCGCGAGGCGGATTTCACAGCGTGTGTGAGGACCGGTTTCAATAATACACCACGTATCCTGCACACGCTAAACATCAAACGCCATGAACATCACCCACTCACTCAAATGCACAGAATGACCCTAAATAAAACCAACACTTATATACCCTTGCTAGATATGTTTAGAATAATTATACTTTAACACGCCGCGACTCCGTAAATCACGGCCATCGTAAATATTTTAGCAACTCATTTCATCCAACCCAACCCCAACCCCCCCGCCATTCGGCAAAGTCTGGCATCGCATTGCATTCATATCTTGCACTCTCCCGTTGATACGACTTTAGCGCCCGCAAGCGCAGCCATACACTTATTCGAATACGTCTTCTTGTCGGCGGCACAAACGGGTTGGTAGACCTGCGCGCAGACGTGCTGTTCACCGGTTGTCGACTCTTCTCGCTGGACTTTACAGTCGTCAACTTCCTGTTCCTTAGCAAACGAGCATCTACCTGATTTGACGAGCGGCGCCAGCAAAGTACTGTACGCTGCGCATGTACTAGTTGGGGAGTTTCGTCATGCAACGCAACAGAGCACAACGCAAAGCAACGTACCTGGGCTGGCAAGACCGACCTGCAACAGCATGGCTGCTGCGCCAAGAAGGGCGACAAGACGTGCGCACATGGTGAAGACTGCGGCCGTTCTCGTAACTTTTCGGTATTTGTGCTTTCTCTTTTGTTTTTAAAGTGAGCAAAAAAATAAGTCACGTCAGCTCATGCGTCTCAGGCAGGCAGTCCAACGGTTATTTATATTATTCTCGATTTTTCCTCCCTCCATAACCGTCCCATACATGCCTCAAACCCCAAACAGCCAGGCCGAGTTCATGTTCAACCACTCCGCAGTTAGTAGTTAAGCTGGCTACCTAATTAGCCAATGTCGCAGTGTACACGGTGTCGCAAGTCATAATTAAAGCCGCAGCGGCCCAAGACCCCAAGATCGGACGTGTCCGAAAGATACAAACTGTTCTACGCGGAGTAAGACATGGTAATTTCTCACCGTGCCAAGCACCCCCTGCACTCGGGTGTTTGCCTTTTCGATCAGACGGCGCGCCACTTATGCCAATGAGGGAGGGTAGGGCAGTGTAACTAGACGAATGCTCTTCTCTCGCTGCACATGCCCCTGCGTCGTAAGCCTGGAATGCGTCACGCCACGACGCAAGTTGTTGAATTTGTTTTATTTTTATTTATTTTTATTTATTTTCATCATCATTATCATTACCATCCGTGCTTGCAATTGGAGGCCGTGGATCCCACGCCCATGCCCAATCTGCCGTATCATGCAGCCAAGAGCCAAAAACAGTCGCCCTGCTAACTAGAGTTATTTCCTGGTTGGCATGCGCCGACGGCCTGCGACGGTGTCATCTGTGGCTAGCTAGATACTGGCTTTATTACAGGCGGGTCCGTGTCCGTCTGTCTGTAAATGCGGAGCGCTCCGTTTCGAGACGTGAATTCCCATCGTAGTTTGCACTACGGGGCAGTTTCATCTTATGTTCAATAGGATGGCACATTCCACAAAACAGTTTTTTTTTTCTCCGGTCTCTGAGCCTCGCCGTTATTTTTAATGCTTTTTTAATATACGGAGTAGTTAACATTAAACTGTGTGTATTTAAGATCCATGGTGGGGAGGGATTCCGCTGTTTCAGATATTTACGTGTATATAATCCGCACTTATTACGGAGTAGACGAAAATAACGTTTACAACCAAACAGTCCCAGTCTAATTAACGAATGTTCTACTCCCTCCCTAGGCCTGTAAATGACGTGGCTTTTCACTTGTACCGGCGGCATTTAACGAATCAGTCTTCGCCCCCAATATGCAGAACAGAACCACCGTGTTGCCCGTAAACTATCTTGTACGGAGTACATTACTTCCCTAATGGCAACATGCCGCCTTTCATTACACAGTTGCAGACACTCCCTCGTCAATGCTAATCCCAAACTGACTCACCGCCAGCCCGTAACTCTTCGCCACAGCCTCGCTACCGTAAACCCTCATCTCCCGCTCATATGCCTCTGTGATTCCCTCACGATATCCACCTGCCTCGCCCAGCAATCTCCCCAACAGGGCCGAATCCCTGACCGCCGTGTTGGCGCCGATGCCTCCCGCCGGGGTCATCGAATGGACAGCGTCTCCAATCACAGTGACTCTGGGCTCATTCTTCCACTCGGGCACACCACTGGGCGTAGAGCAGGTGATTTTCCAGAACGCCGCTTCGGAAGACCTCATCTCGTCGAAGAGGGGCTTCAGTCGCGGATGCCATTTCTCTGTGAGCTTTTTGGCGATCCTGGCAGCCGGTTCGCCGATGAGGCTGAAGTCGTCGTTAGGGGCGTTGATCACGCCAGGCTGAGCACCCATTGTCCAACCAAATTCGAGATTGGGGTCGTCCATATCCCCCGGGCGGACGTTGGTGATGACAAAAATCTTTCCGTCCGGGTTGGTGTTGTCCGCTGCGCGCCAGACACCCTCTCCGAGCTGCTTGAATGCGGTGGTTGGTGCTTGGCCGTGGATGCCTCTTGCGCCAGTGTCATAGACCTTTAGTTTCCCCTCTGACAGTTGCCTCGCAACTTTGGAATAGATGCCCTCGCCGCCGATGAGCATATCTCCTTCTTCGGACTTGGAGCCATCGGCAAAGATGGCCTTGACACCAGAGCCCGTTAATTCGTAGCCCGTAACATGGTGAGACCACTTGATGAACGGTTCGCATTCTTCCATGAACAGCTTACGCATGTCGCCTCTAGCAATACCCACAACCTTGCCCTCGCGAGAATGCAGCATCTCCTGGATCTTCTTTTCGGCATCATCCGCTTTAGAAGAATCATCCGTATTACTAGCTCGAGCAGCAGCAGCAGCAGCAGCAGTAGTAGTAGTAGGAGTAGGAGCAGTAGTAGGAGCACCCTGGGGTACCTCAGAAAGCGGGACTCTCACTCCAGTAATCGCATCCAAGGCCCCAAACCCACCACCGCCCGTTTTGCCGCATTTGTCCCAGAACTTTTGAAAGCCCTTGGGGCCAAGGACACTTTCGATAGCGTCCAAGCCCTCTGCAGAGAGGCGCAGACGGTAGCCCTGCGCACGGAAAGATATAGAGGCATCCCGCTCAAAAATCTGGAAGGGGATGCCGGCACGGAGGAGGGACCTCCCCAACAGGAGCGAGGACAGGCCGGCGCCGGAAATGAGAATTGGCTTGCTGACGGCCATTATATATATATATATATAAGTGTTGGGGGCTTGATTGAATAAAAAGCACAGGTTCGTATGCTAGACTTGCAAACTTGGGCAGTGGCAGCTCCCGCGTTTTTATCTGTCGCATCATCCGTAGCTAGATAGATAAGTAAGATCCGTACTGAGTATGATTAATGATGCACGCATGCATACCTGCACCCGTGGGCTGGTGGTGGTGGGGCGGCTTCGTGACGAATTGGCGCGCGGGCGCCTGACTTGATTTCTAATCGATCATCGATCTTATCGTAGCTGCGAGAACCAATAATTACAAGAAATTCATTGTTGATCTCTCGTAGCGGCGTGCGTTTACCGTGCTTGATAACTTTGCGCACTTAGAGTCGTAAGTGAGTGTACAGTACTACTCTGTAGACTTCATAGACTACTATTATATGAGTAAGGCGCGGTGGCGGCGGGTACGTCCTGGGAGTCCGCGTTTGGGCATCGACGGTCGTTCGAGCCGCATGGCTCGGGCACATACACATTTTCACACATTTCGCCCTTATTCGCGCATTCCAGAATAGTGTTGTTAGCAAGTGCTTTTAGGCATACTTCGCATAGTTAGTCAGTTTGAAGTAAGAAACTTGAGCCTACTCAGAAACTAGCATCTAGCCAAACTTTTGCAACGGACGATACTTTTTGTACATATTCCCCTGGTCCCGGGACGCCGATGAATTCGAAAGTTGTGTAGACGCTGTATTCTTCTTTTTAGCTACACACCAAATTAAGCTCCAAATCCCTATACGCCAAACAGATGATGCGATCAGTCAAATTTCTATCCATTTTTAGCGAGACTTTTTGCTCTTCTTCGCCTTCTTGCCTGATTTCTCGCCCATTTCTTCCTCGTAAACTTCCGCCGCCGTCTGGCCAGCCTTTCGCTTTTGCTTTTGCTTTGACTTGACGCTTACAACTGGGTTAGCCTTGCCATCCTTGGTAGCGTTCCTGACTTGCTTTTCGGCCTCCACCCACGCCGGCGCATCTCCTTCAATCCCGTACCTGTTTCTAATTGTTAGCGTAAAGTAAAATCATGTTGCTATATAAAAGGCTGAGGCTTACTCTTCCAGAGGCAAAGAGTCGATGAGCTCTCTTTGCTTTATTTTCAGCGCCTTGAGCGCCTCATCGCCACCCTCCTCTAATTCGTCTTCAAGCGAGGTAGTCAGAGGGGCGAATCTGTCATCGACAAACTCGTCGTCATGGGCGCCGCTGGCGTTTTCTCTAGACACACCAAGGTCGGCTGCTTGAGGAAGCTCAGCCTCGGCAGAGTTCGCAACCAAATCGCCGAAATGGGCAGTCACTTTGCGCAGGATCTTGACGAACATGGCCATGAGTTGAGGCACAGGCAGATTTAGCTCTTGCGAAACAACGTCAACATCCTTGTGCTGTAGCCCAATACCCAACAGTATGCTCTGTTGCACGGAAGTCAACGAAATGTGACGCTTCAATTTCCCGCTAAAGTACAACATAGCAATATTGGGAACCATGTCCAAAATAACATGGTAGTCAAGCATGTTGTTGGCATACGACTCGAGACGCTTCAAGTCGAACGGCGAAAATTGTCTATCTAGCTCCGATTTGACCGAGGCTTCGAATTCAGTGGCATCAAGCTTAGCACCTGCGTTGGCCGACTCGTCCAAGCTGATTGCGGTCTTGACAGAGAACTTGTGGAATTGATACGACAGCAATGACAAGAATCGCTTGTGGAAATCTTTGGCATAGGCCCCAAGCCATCTTCCATCGCCACTAGCATCAAGAGGGCGCAACATCACACACGTATGCTCGCCAGTGAGATCGTTGGCAGTCTGTCGAAGGTATACGGGAGAGAATTTAGATCGTTTCCAAAACCTGTGAAGTTCTGGAGTCAGACCGTAGCTCACACCAATGTAATCGAGAGTCTCGGGTCGTTTCTCCCGTAGCTTGGCGAACAGCGGAGGCATCTGAGATTGATCTCTGACAGTAATCACCTCGGATCGCAGCGACGTCTTTGCCAGCTCAGCGTCAGTGGCTCTGTGAATTTTTTCCTCCAGAGCCTGGTCGTCATCTTCTGAAATGCTCACAAACCTGCCCTCGTAGTAGTCCATGAGAAGTTCTAACGCCTTCGTACCATATCCTTTAGAGACATACTCGGGATTTGCGGCAATGCGAACCACACGGGCTCCAGAAAGAGAAGCAAAGTCTTCATCCTGGAACTGTTTGCTGACAAGCCAGGGGATCAGATCCCCGGATGGTCCCATGCCGCGACTCAAGCCGTTCAATACGCTTTGCCTGCTAATCTTTCCTTCCAGGGAAACTTGGATGACGCACAGAGGCTCGGGCAGCCTTCCGGTAGCGTCAGCATTAGGCGGCACTAAGACAAACAGCTCATGTGCCGGGGCGTCACTCATAAGCTGCAAATCATCTGGAGAGTTTTTGTAATGACTGGCAACGCAGAGGGCTACCATCTGCTGCAAAAATGCTTCAGAGACAGGGTGGTAAGAGAAGAGAGTATCTCGGTTCACCGATAGGAGCTCGCACTGATTAGGATCGGGATAACCGTGGATGTTAGACTTTGTTTTGGGTAGAGTAGCATCCAGGCAGAGTAGCTTGTTGAGCCACTTCTCAACTGAGTCACCTTTGGCATATCGGATAGGCTCAGAAAGAGTAATTTCTCGAAGTTTTCTGGCTACCTGAAACTCTTCCGACCTGGATGCCTTCCCAGTAGATCGATCAGCAATCTCGGTCTGTCCATTTGTGGACGCAGATCGAGACTGCTCTCGAAGCTGCTTGATCAGCTTCAGCGACAGCGATCGGCCAGTACCTTCATAGCCGTTAATAGTAGATGCCATAAATACCAGGTAAGGTCCCAGCAGTTTTCGCACGAGAGGCAAGGGAATGGCTGCAGCCTCATCGATAACCACTAACTCAGCCTGTCCCAGAACGTGGGCATCTTGAGGTCGAATATACTGTATAGTCTGTCGATGATGTCTGTGAATGTTGACTCTGACAATGGCTTTGTTGAAGTCAGGGTTTGTACTCTGAATAATGGAGTAGTCTGCATGATCAGCGTAGCCCAGCGCGTCGAAACCCTTGAAAACGAACTCGAACAAAGTCTTCAAGTTTTCGGGCGACGGAGAGGTGATGAAAATATTGCTGTATCCATATGCAACTGCCGCAGCTACAGCAACACCCATTGCTGCTGATTTGCCACGGCCTCTGGCAGCCGTCAACGTCACTGTGCTTCGCAGAGTCTTCTCCGAAATAGCTTCAGTGAAGGTCAAGAGAGCCTTGGCCTGATCAACCGTTTTTGCAAGTTTGATCAGAGATCCCACAGGCTCCCTCTCTTCATTCTCATCCCTGATGTGTTCGAGTTCCAACTCGTTCTCCGTCTTATTATCATGCAGATCAGGAGGAGGCAAGGCTTGCACATCCTTGCCTCCAGAAATGGGCAAAACGTTCATCTCATCATCAATAACCAAACAAGAATCGCATCGTCCCAATGAAAGCAAAAACCGCTCGTTGAATCGCGCAACTACATCATGGTGCGCCTCGGTACGATATCGAGAGTGGACGTCCATGGACAAGTTGTGTAGCTGTCGCAAACTGCTCATCCCCTTGAGAAGCATAATGACCAGACCGCCGCCCTCTACCGTCTCGATCGTCTTGGCTAGAATGTTGGGTGTCACAGCTTCGAAGTCCTGCAGAATACACATGCCAAAAGTTTGTCCCAAGATTTTGTCCGTTTCTTTGTAGTAGGTGTATCGAATATTATTCAGCGAAACGAAAAGCTCAAATGCGTCTGCCTCGTTGGCTTCTCGAATGCCTCGCTTGATTTCTTTCTTGATTTTCGTTTCGCGCTTCTTGCGATGACTAGATGTTCCCAAAAACAAATCAGCCAAAAATCTTCATCATTTACTCCACAGCAGGGTATGATTTGGGCATACCTCGTGAAGCCCAGAAGTTTGCTTTTATAAGCCCACAGAACGGATTTGTTGTGCTTGATGTTTGTCCTAGACATGATGTGATATAGATTCACAATCATGTCCTTCGAGCGGTCGCCCACAACGACGAAAAAGCTTCTTTTCTTTTGTTGCATGCCATTGCTGATGAGCGCCTGGATGCGCGAATCCCTGCCATTTATGTTAGAGAAAACGTATGATCGTATGGATCAAGGCCCTTTCCGTGTACATACAATTGCTTGCGCTCCATCTTGTCTTTTTCACCCAAGGTGTCCATTTTGGGTGCAGTATACCAACACACGAACTTCTTCTCTTGCTAAGCATCTGTAGGTGGAACATATATCGTCGGGATTCCAAAATTTTGGGTGGCAGTATTCAATCTGTGGCAGGCGGTGAGTACTAGTTTATTTTGGCGGGATCCACTCGACTCAACATCAGAGACCCATGACACTCTTTAGTTTTGTGAGCTGGACTACGGAGTACTCCGTACGGAGTAGTAGAATGATAACTACTCCGTACTAAGAACCTAAAGTTTCAAACTAATTGTACATTTCAAATGTCTCCTCCTTACCAAACCGACCACTATAAACAAAACAGGGATTGTCCCTCACAGAGCTTGAAACATGGTCAAAATCACCAAATGGGCTACAGGCTGCCCATTTCTCATTTAGCCTCCTGTAATATGACAACGGAGGCGATGGGGATGAAGGCGTGTGTAGCGCAAATGCAATCGTGATTGTTACCTGCGCAAAGTCTATAACAAATCAGAAAGATGAAAATGTATGAAAATGCGCAATGCCCAATTCTAGTTGACAAATCAACATCAACCGTTATGCCAGACACCCTTGATAACCGATCCATTAAATGCCCTCCCCTCTCCGCATTAGAAACGAGAAGACCTCACATCCTGGAATATATACACAACAACACGCCCCGTTACGTCCTGTCAAGCTTTCGGCGCAGGTTCCGTGTGCGCTTCATGAGCTTCTTATACTTCTTCTTCTTCATCTTCAGCTTGCGTTGCCTCTTGACGCTGATGGCGTACATGTCGCGGCGACCGCGTGCTGCATCGGCTTGGAGCTGTCGCTTCGCCATACGCTCCAGGAAGCTACGAGGCTGTTCATCGTTCACGATTCGGGGACTGTGCGCAACAATGCGAATCTGACCATCTGGTTCCGTAGATTCTTCAATGGTGAACATAGCTTTGTAGACCCGGTGGTGCGGAGCTGGCTCGACTGCATCTGCTTCAGCGGACAGGCCGTCTGCCTCCGCTGCAGACTCGGCTTGCGGCAGAGGTGGCGGGCGGAAAGGCAAGAACTCTCCGGACATGGTATCAACTTGAAGGTAGAGACTCGATTCAGTTCCGTCGGGATTTCGGATCTCGACTCTTTGCATGCCCTCGCCCATCCCTTGGTCGTCATGACCCCCAATGGTCAACTGAGCCATCGGGGCCTCCAAATTATCGATGGTACTGGATATTGTCGACATGGTGTCAGTCACCTTGTTTACCTTCGTTCGGGGTGCGAAGATTGACGCAAAGTGCTCATCGCTCACGGTCCGGGGCATCGTCTGCGTAATGGATATAGGACGATGTAGTGAAAAGAAGCTCGATAGGCCAAGAGCTATGGATTAATCACGGGTCAGTAAAAGGCAGTCGTTAAGGGAAACGATCGTTCTCAGTCGTTTTTTCCCCCTCACCTTCTTGAGACATGTGGTGCGTGCTGGGAACACTGGGTAGTCTCTTGAATGAGGCACCCTTTTCGGAGGCATCCTTGCTCTTTCTCTTTCTCTTCTCAGTGCCAGTTTTGCTTTCGCTTCGCGAAGTCGATGCGGTCACGGACTGGCTTGTAGAGATTTCATTGGAGCCGTTATCTGATCGAGAGGGCTTCGAGGACGAGTATCGCCGTTGGTGGCTACGAATGAAGACGGGGACTGTCGCAGTGGAGGCTCGAGCAGCTGCGGTCAGCGACGAAGCCAGCACCGTCTGAGGGCCGGAGAAGGCGACGCGCCGAGCAGATGAGGGCAACATGACTGCCTCCTGGCGCAAGTCGCGGCGGGGGAAGTGGATGGGGGAAAAAGAGGAAAAAATCCGATGGGCTTCAGGTTGGTGGTCCTGATGATGGCGATTTGAGGTCTGTCAAACCCGGCAATGGCTCCATGTCGGTAAAACGTTGCGAGGCTGGCCGGGGCTGGTGGTGTGAGAGGCAGCCTAAGGCAGCGACAACGGAGGGTGCGGGCGCGACACGCCCACCTGACCGCCTATCTGACACAAGACTGTTTACAGCAGGTGCTGCGCCCCGCTATCGTCCGCTGTATTCCGTGCGTTAGCAGTCTCCAAGACTCTTATGTCAGACCTTCTACGGAGAGACACCAACATGTCACTACGGAGTACAGTTGACGGCTCTCATGCCAGTAGGTCCACTGATGCGTCCGCATGATGTTTCTCCTCGGCCGCATTACTTCGCAGCTCCCAGACTCCAACAGCATGCAGTCCTTCTAGTTGCACACAGCCAGCCATCGACCAGCCATTTGGTGACACTCAATCGTGTCCGTGACGGTATCACAGCAATGTAAATGCATGGCATGATGCCACAGAGACCAATAACACGACCCGTGATATGAAGGAACAACGTCTAGCTTCTCTATTATCAATTCCAGTTTATAAGAATTTATGCTTGGTTCTACATGAACGGATATGACGGGGAGATCCTGCGACAAATAAAAAGAAACCGTGCCGGACTTTTACTCTGTTCTAGACTCCATCCATGTGCTTCCCTTCTTGTGTAATGAAAACTAGAGCGCACCAAAAAAAACCCCCGACAAAATGAAACAAAAGCAACAATGTGTTTGCGGCGGCCGTCCAACTGAACTCATGCATAAACTGGATGCAGAATCAACAGCGTGTCTATACTCCCTCGCCCCATGCTCAAATATCCTTAAGCCAGTCCTCTACTGGCTGTTGACCCAGCTGAGATAGCTGTTCCAGCCAATGGAGACAATGTTGGCAAACAAGACTCGGTGCTGGAGCGGCAGGAAAGTGAAGTTGACGGTTTGGACAATGGGCCAAACCAACCAGTTGGTCTTGAGGGCTGACCACCACGTCTTCTCAAGGCGCTCCTTGGCACTGGCGCCTTCCATGGTGGCCATGCTGCTGAGGAAAGCTCCGATCATGACGGGGGCAAATAAAGTCTGGTCGCACGCAACGCGAGCAAGCGTCTCAACTCGCGGGTTTCTAAAGTTGACATTGCGAGCCAAGAATCCGAACCAAGTAGTGGCGACGGGGCCGAATACGCCTGCAGGAGTTCAATTAGCATTGCATTCGCTTCTCTCAAGATGAGCTTCCAATATCAGACTGTTGAAAATACTAACATCCGCCGTACAATGCCATGCGCCCCGTACGGGTCAAATCATGTTTTTCAAGGCCTTTCTTCTCAACCAGCTGCTGCGCAGTAATGTCGCCGGTCGCAAAAAGCACGGCAGTGGTTACGCTCTGCGTGAGAAGCGGGCGTGCGGCCAATCTGGCGTTGTACCTTGACGGTGGGTGTCAGCTCTATCAAGATGCTCATATCTCATCTCACCTGCGGAACGACGTCATTGGATATATCACGACCCATCGGCCAAAAGGGGAACTCACCAACGGAGCAGGGAAACAACCATTGTGGCGGGTTATCTGGTTTGCAGCGAGGAAAAAAAAGACCGGTGGCTAGAGGACAATGGGACAGAACACGCCTTTGAACGCCTCCAAACTCGAATATCTGAGATGATGCTGGAGGGAAGAAAATATGACGGGGGTCACGGACTCTTGAGATTGACGATGAGCGCCGAAAAGGTGGGTTCTGCCTCTGGGGGAAGTGAAGATAAGACAAAAACAATGGGCAACCGAACCGAGAGATTAATAACAGGGGTCTGAAGTGTGGCCGGTGAAATAGCAAGCTTGGAAACAGCAACAGATAGAATGGCAATGGACGAAATGAGTGAATTCAAGAGGTTGAAAAGAAGAAGACGACGATGTACTCCGTACTCCATACACTGAATTGAAGGCTTGTTGACCTCCAACACTCATGAAAATGCTTGATCTGGGGGTGTTCTGGGGGTAAATCTCGCCAAAACTCGCCAACCAGTACCAGTAGCGCCGCTGCCACGTTGCCGGGGTTAGTGCTCCGTACTCCACACTGCACATTCGGTACCTAAAGTCAGTCTGCCAACCTGCTCCGTATCTTGATAGCCATTTGCTTTCGGCCTGTCGTGTTTGATTGTAGGCTCGCTACAAACACATCAAGATCGCTGCAATAATGCACGTACAAACCAAAGCGCCTAATGCTATTTACCCCCCAGCCTGGGTTCGGAGCTTCCGGGGATAGTGGTAGGAAAGAACACACCTTTTCTACTATGACGAAGACACCACTGTCGTCCACCCTCAACCACTATAAGTAATCAGTAGAAGTAATACTTGGAAGCGGGTTTATATCGGCTCAAAAGCATGTGATAAGTTTTGTTACCAAGTGCCCAATCCCGCATTGGCCAACAAATCAACCTCAATCACTGTTATCGTCGGGGGGTAACACGTATTGCTGGCATGGAATTGTGGCGAGTAAGAGGAGGGATGAGATGTTCTTGTACTTCAGATAGTGTTTTCACTACTTCATCTTCATTATATGATGTTCTATTTCTTGTTTGGTGTTCCTTGCATTTTGGTCCTGGGGATGTGTTATGCAACCTGCGATGCAGCATGTTGGACCTCCTTAGTTGTGATTTAGTGTTGTCAACACCCGAACCCAGCTGCCTATGCATCCTGATAGCCAATATGGTAACTTCTTAACCAAGTAGTAAATATTCTGGCCCGGTCTTTAAGCCGAGGCATAAAGTATAATCCGGCAGAGGGGCATTAGGTAGATTTTTGTGTTTTGATCTCCTCCATACCTTCCATCAGAATGCAGTTTGTACCTGCGTTTTTCACCGTCGATGCCTTATTTATCCACCGGAAACTGCAAGTAGTCTTCTATTTACACCTCTGTTTCAATGCCAGGCTGTTTGTTCTGATGATCAAAGAGACCAGATACGCTTTCTTCCACCTTTCCAATCTTGTGCTTCACCCACCTTGCTGTGCGAGGGATCTGCGTCTCTGTTAGCAGACGATACTCATGCCACTTAACCAAATACATTACTCACTTTCCACTGCATTAGACCTCGGTGCTGCCTATGCAGCGCCTTGTCCCTCCTTTTATAGTCCCGTACCTGCTCAATCACATTTTGTTTATTCCCCGCACTACCATCGGGAAGCTCTTCCTTTTCGTCATCCGAACTGTCACTATCACTAGACGCTTCCTCGTCCACGACACCAGCCCGCTTTTCCAGCCTGTCTGTGTCAAGATTATCTCTGGCTGTATCAATAACTTCAACAACATCCCGAGTATGTTGGTTTCGGCTCGCCCACTGCGAATGTGCATGGCCCTTTAAAAATTGTCAGCTACGTCTCCCTAACAATACTGTTGGTGGTCGGCTTACCATGCCAGCCCAGAAGGTGACCTTGACTTTGAGCACGCCAATCTTCTCGCCGCATTCATCCATGCAATTGACGGAGGCCCGCTGATAATCACCTTTCCAAATAGGTAACTCAAGGGTCTCCTCTTCCTCATCAGGGATATCTTTCAACCATAGAATGCAAAATGCAGGGACCTTGTCGCCCAAGAATCCCTTATCGCGGAATTCCACAGCCATACAGCTGCTGTATCGCTTCTTTACCGCCAAATGGAGGCTCTGCTCTTTCTTTGCAGTCCATTTTGCCCTGTTATCTGACGACGGGTACATCTTACCCATGCAGATATCGGTCTTGAGCTTCAGCTTACAAGACTTCAACTCGTTTGGACAGTCTGGACTTAAAGCAACGGGATCTACGTTAACTGTGCCATACTGCCAGCCCAGTAGACTACGAGGAGCTTGTAGTCTCACGCTGCGCCATACCATGGACAATCTGATCCTGCCACGCCCGACTCCTCCACTTAAGGGGTACCATCCCATAACCTGGGAGCAGTCTTTGAACATATCACCAAGGGGAAGATGCACGATTCCCAGCAAAGGATTGTCCTCATGAAGTCTTGCATCTCGAACAGAGACAAACACCTCGCAGTCTCTCCAGTCTCGGATGAACCGTTCGCATCCAGCATTAAAGAAAGGTTTCGAGTTCTGTGGCTTTGTTCTCGTCTTAAACGTTTTACTGTGGTTGATGATGACAGTGCAGTAGGAGCTTGGAAGTCCGTCGCCCTCCTCCTCTTCATCACTCGCCTCATCGTAATCATCTGGTTGTCGCTTGTTCAACAGTTCAATTTCAAGCCCGGTAATATTGTGAATTTGAATGCTAAACAAGCCGCTGGGATAGTCGTCTGGGGGAGGCGCAGAAATGATCATTGCATCCGTTTCCGTTTTCATTTCTTGGACTATTTGTTGTTCCAGCTCTTCCTCGTCCCGGACTTTAATGTCTTCTTTGATCATGAATTCGCGCAGTTTGCGCTCACACGTCTCATCAACTTTCTCCTTCAGCTGCTCCATGGACCGAATTTTAGGGTCATGTGTCTGTCGATCGAATTGACACTGCTGAATGCGAGTTTTGGGGAAGTAGCCGACACTCCACTCCAGTTTCCCTGGCATATCATCTCCAGCTTTAAGTGCACGGAATCCGTCGGTTCGATCCCACATTTTGGCTCTGGATCGAGCGTTGTGCATCAAGTCCTTGAGGCACACTTCGATCCGACCAAGGTCATCATCTGCAGTGAAACGATCAGAATCCCACAGCTGTACTCGAATCCGCTCTTCGATATTGACTTCTTCAGGCGTAACGAGCACAAAACATGTTTCGTCCCAATGAGGCTCCATTTCAGTTTTCAGGATGCGCGTGCTCCAAAGAACCTTGCCGAACTTAGCCCATCCCACTGATACGTACGGATCGGAACTGCCTTCTCGAATTAAAGGTATTGCGCTGTCCCCCATTTTGAAGTCGTAGCCTCTTTTAATACGTACCATCAAAACGCCTTTTGAGACTGTATCTTTCTTAAAATCATCTCCCGCAAGCATGTCCTTCAAGTCCAAGGTCAAGCTCTTTGGAGCGACATATTCGGCCACTGCCGCGTCAATGGCACTCTGAACGAAGTTACTAATTAAGGGAACGTCCATAATGTTGAGCCCGCGGCGGCTCAGTGGAACACATCGCACATCAACTTTGGGCTGTCCCATGAAAGTCAGGGTGCAGAGTGAAAAGAAAGGGGGGTCAGGGCAGAGCTGCATGCGCAATCTCACGCTGCCAATAATTCCGAGAAGATCAACCCACACTGGAATCTTGATGTTTCCGGGCAGATAGAAGGCGAGATAAAGATGCATGTCCTTCGTTCGGTCCTTGAGGCTTCGAGAACTAGAACGAGTACGGTATGCAAACGCCACTTCTAGGTTGACGAAATCGCCTTCTTCACCTTCCATACCTTCAGCGATGGCATCCATCTTGGATAGGCCAGAATCAGCACCACAGGATTTCTCCGAGATGGGCGACGAGTTGTCGTTGCTGCCGGAGTCCTTGGCAGACCTAAGCTCCCCATTCACGGCAACAGACCTGCTTGCAGCTCCGGTAGGCAGCCATTGAATACCAAGAATTCTTATCGACTCGCTCCCCTGGCCAATATCCTCGACGCTCACCATTCGAACCAATTTTGGGAGTGATGCCTGCATGACATCCTCAAGAGTATCAGCCAAACTAGCGAAAAGATCAGGGTTGACCAATGGCCAAACTGCACCTAATACCGAATTAAGCCAAATGGTCGTTTCGGTTTCGTGGTTTCTTGTGCTTTCGGCCAGCTGTTGACGATGGGCATCCCAGATCTCGTCCTGGAATATGTTGCCAATCTTGCGTGTGGTATATTGCCGTACTCCGGCAATGACTGCTCCGGTAGTGCAAATAACGAGACAAGCAGAGAGAAAGGCTCTCCACCATGAGGCTCCAGCCTCTAAGTTGAGACCAAGTCTTTGTTGTTGTTGTGCATGGTGAGAAAATCCTCCGAGAAACAGAGCCGTGGCAACAACCAAAGCAACACCACCCAAGCCGAAAGTGAGGCCACGTCTGTTAATAGCTGCTATATTCTGGTTCAACATGTCGAAATCGGGCGGTGGGAATTTACTCTGCATCACGTCATGTCCTCTTTGAAGATCTTTTGTCTCCTTTTTCAAGTCTTCTCCCGACTTATCGTTGGTGCTTAAACCAGTGGCAGTTCGCTTGTAAGGTGTAAAGGCAGGATGTGATGACACAGCCTCTTTCAATGCGTGATCAGTAAAGTCATGAATGGTTACAGGGAGATGTGTAACCGGATCGGTTACTTCTCGTTCTGCCCGTTCACGTTTCCTTGATTTCAATTCTTTCCTCCTCTGCTTCACGTCGGTTGATCCGGGATCCACCTGAGAAGTTTCCTTGAAACCCTGACTGGGTTCGCCTTCATCTTCGCTTTCATTGTCAATCTCATTTGAATAACTAGGCGATGCCTCTGGCCGCTGCTCATCTGCCTGTTGGCCGGCGTCAAGCTCTGAAGACACCTTGTCACTCGGGTCTTTCTTCAACGAGTTAGCTTGCCTTGCCGCTTTTTCCTCGCGATATCTGGAGATTGTAGGAACAGGTCTATGCGAGCTGTATGGCGCCTGGTACCTCCGCACATCTTCATGTTCGTCCATGGCAGGAGGCATGCTCGCGATTTCGACGCGGAGTGAAGCCTCGGTGGCGCAGCTCCAACCAGACCATGTGTGTATATCAGGGTAAAACTAATCCGTAAGGCAGCTACCGGTCTTAGGACAACAATCAGTTCAATCTTTAGCTGGGCTAATTCGAGGATGGATGTAAGTTTGAAAACGGACCGGCTTGGATGCCTGAAAAAGCTTTAAATTCAGCACAACCGAGCGTCGGACCCAATCTGCCAATGTGCCGCTGCGGCCAGGCTGTGCTGCGGTACAACCTTGCAGCCTGAACAATTCAAGATGACGTCATGGCTCTACTTCCCTGGCAGGCAGCGTGTCAATGCCGAGGGTCGTAAGCTGCAGAAATATTAAAACGTCCGTTTGCTTGAAATAAAAACCTACTCATATCTATCTGATTGCGTCGCGTGAATGTGAGTTAATGGCAAGATTATTTAGAGTTCTGAGCTAATCTGTGTTTTAGTGCAGCAGCGCCAATATTGATCGCGACACTCGTCGCCGAGCTCCGCCCAGCTCCGCCCAGTTCATAACGTCAATTGAACTCAGCGGTGGGCCGAGCCTAAACCTGCTCGAGCAAGCGACCACGCCAACTGCTATCCAGAAACAAGGCATAAGCCAGACTACCAAACAGGTTTAGTATTTAGTGCTGGGTTCATGGAGGAATAGAACATGTTTCTTGGGCTCGAATTGTGACGAGTTCGGTTGTCCGTTCAAGGTTGTTCCTCTACTGGCGATTATCTTACTTGACATGGATCACGAGCCGCGACGACGTCCAGTCGAAATTTCATCCATTGCGCAATTCAATCTTCCCCCGATAGTTACTCAGCGGCAGTACTGTTGGCCACAACAAGATTGGTTTTTTTTAGTGCACTAAGGTCACATGCCGCGATACCGTACTCAACAAATTCCAATGTAGACATTGGAGGATAAGGGTCGAGAACCGAGACGTCCATTTGTATTCAAGGACAGAACGTCTTCCATAACATGCAGAAAATTTGGAACAAATTCCCGTGGCTAAATAAAAAGTGCCTATTCCGTAGTGAACCATCTGAAGCTCACCGGCCTTGCATCGGATATGGGTAGAAAAGGTCCACTCCGCACCACACATTTTCCTCGCCATGCCCAAGGGGAAAAAAAAGGGACAATGGACCATCGCCCATATCCACAGCCACAAAATCGCAAAAATTAAACTACACGACAGAGACAGGATTCGAACCTGCGCGGCCGAAGCCATGAGATTTCTAGTCTCACTCATTAACCACTCTGACACTCTGCCTAAGCCAATTATGGAGTCAAGAGGAGCATCAACTGACCTATGTTCTAGGCTCCAAGATTCACGCAAGCTCGTCAATTCTTTTGCTGTCAAGCTCAATCGGCTTGAACCTGAGGTTTCCGGATGAGATAACACTAGACTCTCCGTCCTCGTGGTCTGCGAGCAGCTCTCCTGACCCACAGCCCCTGCAGAACGTTCTGAATTGTTTAGAGTCAAGTAAATCACTTGCCAAAGCATGAGTCCGAAGCAATTGGATCACCAAATCAGGTTTACAGGAGCAAATAAGACTGGCGCGCATTTCAAGCTTGCTTGTCATCCATCCACGGGTTGCCTCTGTCAGGTGATTAACCAGCTGGGAAAAGCCGAAGGCACCGTTGTGTGCCCATATAACTTTGAATCCAGTCAAGTCATGTACGAATTGGCGTAGCGTAATGCTGTACAAATCGCCCATGCGTAAACCATCCTGTTGGTGCGCAACGTATGGTAAATTCCAATCGCCCGCTATCGTGCCAGACAGAGCAACGACAGTTTGACATGGCGGCTGAGAGGTCAGCATCCGCCGCCATGATGCCGATGACCGAAGATAGGGATTGTCATCCGACGCGAGGCTTTGTTTATAGAGATCCGTCACTCCAAACTTGTCGCAGGTCTCCACGATTATCCTTCGCGCTAGGTAATTGGATCTATATCTCCTGTGTCCCCCACCACTCCTATAAGCGTCAAATGTCAGGTCGATGGGCTCTCGGAACCATGCGGGAAAGATATCCTTGAGAAATGGATTTTGAACCTTGTGGCAAATAGACTCGCCCTCTTCCGTTATATGATTTGTATTATCTATTGGATGGAAATATAAAGCTCGTTGAAGAGGTAATGATGCATTGATCAAGGAATTCCAACGCAGACACACCCGCGTGGCAGAGATGAGCACCGTGTGAGCACCTGCATATATGAGAATAGCTTCCAGCAGCTCCGCTGCTTCGAAAACAGACTCTGAGGGAGTATTCATGGTATTGGCGGGGATTTGTACAGAGTAGAGATGATGGAAATTGGAAGCTCGAGGCACCTTGATGCCCTGATGTTGATTAGGACCTCATTAACAATCAGGCACTGCAAAAGTGGGGCGAAGATTGTCTCTCCGAAATTCCTATTTTTCTGCGAAATAAGGGTCTACTAGCTGCCTGTCACCCATATCTTGCTTGACGACGATGCATTTAATCTCCGAGATATCTCACAATGGGCGAAATGTTTTTTTTTTTCGTTTATCGTGTAAAAAACCCTCTTTGGAAACGTTGAACAGTGAAGGGACCAATTTCCTGGGCAGCTAAAAAGACATTCAACCGTCATCCGGATCCACTGGGCGCATTAGGATGCGTGGAAGCCGAATCAGTTCTCTGCCCGCGTCGTCTCACAAAGGGAGTTTCACCACTCCACACATGAGACGGACGAGGCATGAGATTGTTCCACAAAGACAGATGAACAGCATACTAGTATAATATTGTGCGGGTAGTTTGGCGGCATCGTTAGTATTTGAGTTGAGACAGGATATTAAGAATTAGACGGTCGGTTGCTTTGCGCCTATTTCCGTTGCAACTGCTCCGTGAATAAGGCTCCTCACAATGTTTACCCCCCGAGGCAATCTATGTATGGCTCAGTAGATAGTGAAGGCGGTTGGACGGGCAAATGGCCAAATACGATACTCCGTAGTCCAGTGCGCACGTAATGCATCCCTGCATGTCGATCAAGAAAGCTGAATGGTATCGTGGTGACGGAGAGACTCCTCGTTATGTCAGTACGGAGTACGGCAGCTGACCTCATTTGTAGCATAGTACGGAGTACTCCGTACCTATGCACCTATTACAGGCGAGAAGTCAAAAGTGGCTCGTTCGCTCTTGTCTTGCTACTCCGTACAACCCAAGCAATTGAGAGCGCCTGCCATGAAAGCGCGATTGGATGAACCTGTGGCTACTTAAGCTTTTACTATCAGCCCGAGCTCATGTGTGTCCCCGTTGCATGGAGTATCCTTTTCGTTCATCCTTACTTCTTTTATTAGTTAGAACACTTTGCTTCTCTCCAGGTACGCCGCGCTCCTTGCCAATTCGCATTGCCGGCCGTGACTTCAATAGTACAGGTTCTCGGGTGACAACTCTCCTCTCCTGCGTTTTGACACGGCCCGCTGTGAATAAGGAACCCGACCAGCCCCTGTTCCCCACGGCTTGCCGCAGCCTGCCACCCCAAACACTGGCTTGACTGGGGCGTCTTTTGGCACCATCGGGGCAGGCAGGGGGTACACTATCAACGTTGTTAAGACCTCGAGGTGGTTAGGAAAACCAGATCCACTATCCATTAGTGTGTTCACCTTGCGTCCTCCATGACCAGTTCACCGCATCTCGTTGGTCCTTCAGCCCATCTCTAAGCGCCGGGATCTGTGACCCCTCTCCAGAAAAGGCTTGGCGGCCGCCAATACCACAAAAGCCAACGCGCGAAACGTGCGAACACGGACCAGAAGTCGCCTGTCAGTGGCCGAACAATCATGAAAGCGCCGGCAAGCTTTTGTGAGTGGAGTTGGGGACATGGGGAGCTGGAGAGCTGGAACTGGCAGCGCGGCGAACGATGAAAATAGAACAGAACATGCACGATGCCCTCCGGGCGCAACACCTGACTGATAATTACGGTAGCTAATTTCCAACCTTACCTCTTCTTTTCCCCGTCTCTCGAGTTAACGCTTCCTTCATTGCTATTTTCTACCTCCATCGACTTGAAGAGCGAGTCCCGTTGGCTCGTAGGCTCTCCGTCACCATTTGCCGCCGCTCCCACTGCGCATTACGAACCCAGTCGTTCCGAAACATCAGGCGCATCCATCGACACATGTTTGAATGCCAGCCTCATACACTGGCGGTCGCACGTCTCTGTCGTTCTTCACCCTGTCAACCAAAGACACAATATTCTGCTGGCGCACCATCCCATTTCCAGAATATATCTCCGACAAGCATAATCTTTCACGGCACCCGAATATTGGTCGCGTATGATCTACGCCATCCGATCCGTATAAGCACTCCTCATACTCAGCCCGCTGTGTCCCAATCCGCCACCTGCCTCCTGAGAAGTTTTATTTCGATTTGTTGGGGTGCTTTTCAGTGCAAGCAGTACAACAAAACAAAGGAGAGCGAAAAGTTTCACGCTTTTCTTGACGCTCCATCTCATTCCCATCCGAACATCTAGGACAGAGCCACAGTCCCGCCAGTGTTAGATACGCGGTTCACCTGCGACTCGACATATTCTTTCCGTCACCACCCTGACGGACGCTGGCCGTTCCTCATCGTCTCGTTTGCCAAAATTCAACCGCTTTGCGCCACTGTTTCCGTTCATATTTGAGCCTAATCCCTATCCTACTTGTCGCAGGCAAGGCTGGGACTTCTTTCTTTTTCCACTACTTTCATTACTGCTGGTTCAGATTGTTCCTTCTTTATTTCTCTCTCTCTCTCTCGGTTCCCGACAAGTCGCTCTTTACTGGATCGGCTCTCATTATAATTGCATTGGTGACTAGTCCGCGACAATAATTTTTGAAGATTTTTTTTTGGTTTTGAACTCTGGGAAGACATTTGGACACTCGTCTTGATAAAGGAAACATTGCAATTTTGGCAGCGGCGCTTTGGGGAGACTGAAAACGTCGGCCAGGAGCGAGAGGCATCTTGAGCACGGGATCCTGCTCGCTTTGTCGCCGGTCGACACCAACACCCTCTATAAATTGGCTGAACAAACCCTACACAATATGGCGGGACAATTCGGCTACCGCGAGTTAATTCGCAAACAGTTCACCCCCCAGAAAATGTTTTTTCATATTCTTTTCTGGACGTTTCATTGGGGTATTTTTGCTTATGGTTGGTGAGTAATAGCAATCGGGCAGAAAATCTCTTCTCAGCCCCTGTATTGAACCGGAAAGGTCTGATCAGTAGCAAATTCTAGGTATAAACAAGCTTCAGATGACCGACTTGCAGGCTTAAACACTCTGAAATTCTCAGTCTGGATTTCAAGAGGTGCTGGTCTGGTTCTTAGCGTTGATGGAATGCTCATTCTTTTACCCGTCTGCCGCACCATCATGCGCTGGCTTCGACCCAAAGTTCGCTTTCTGCCTCTTGATGAGAACCTCTGGTTTCACCGACAGTTGGCATATGCTCTTCTGGTGTTCGCTATTCTCCATGTCTCTGCACATTACGTCAATTTCTATAACGTTGAGCAAACCCAAATTCGGCCCGTCAGCGCTCTTCAAATTCATTACGCCCAAGCCGGAGGCATTACCGGCCACGTCATGCTGCTCTGCATGCTACTGATGTACACCACTGCCCATTCACGTATCCGCCAGCAGTCCTTCGAAACATTCTGGTACACACACCATCTCTTCATTCCTTTCCTATTGGCCTTGTATACCCACACTGTGGGCTGTTTCGTCCGCGATTCCGTCGATGCCTTTTCACCTTTTGCTGGCGACCCTTACTGGACGCATTGCATCGGTTACCTAGGCTGGCGCTGGGAGCTGTGGACTGGCGGTCTCTACCTGATCGAGCGCCTGTATCGCGAAATCCGTGCTCGTCGTGAGACTCAGATCACTCGCGTTGTCCGTCACCCCTATGACGTGGTCGAAATTCAGTTCAACAAGCCATCCTTCAAGTACAAAGCCGGTCAGTGGCTCTTCCTCCAGGTTCCTTCTATCTCCAAGTACCAGTGGCATCCTTTCACCATCACATCATGCCCATTCGATCCTTATGTGTCCGTTCATGTTAGACAGGTAGGAGACTTCACCCGCGCCTTGGGTGATGCTACAGGTGCAGGTGGAGCCCAAGCCAAGCTCTACGAAGGTGTTGACCCCATGGGCATGTATGAGGTTGCGCTGCAAAATGGCCAACAAATGCCGGGTCTTCGAATTGATGGACCGTATGGAGCACCTGCGGAAGACGTTTTCGAGAACGAAATCGCTGTGCTGATTGGCACTGGTATTGGTGTAACTCCATGGGCGGCTATCTTGAAAAATATCTGGCATTTACGCAACTCTCCCAACCCACCCACTCGACTCCGCCGTGTTGAATTCATTTGGGTCTGCAAAGACACCGGCTCCTTTGAATGGTTTCAGACATTGTTGTCTTCCCTGGAAGAGCAGTCCAACGAGGCCGCCCGAGTCCCAGGCAGCTCCGGCGTGGAATTCCTCAAGATCCATACATACCTTACTCAAAGGCTCGACATGGACACAACGCAAAACATTGTACTCAACAGCGTCGGCGCCGAAATGGATCCTCTTACTGAGTTGAAGTCAAGAACTCACTTTGGTCGACCTGACTTCAAACGACTATTCACCACGATGCGAGACGGCATTCTCGACAGGACATATCTAAATGGTCTAGAAGGAAGTATGCGAACCACGGTTGGTGTGTACTTTTGCGGCCCTTCAGCAGCTGGTGAGTTATTCGCATTGCCCACCATTCTATCTACACTGTGATGATTATCTACTGACAAGAATGTTTGCGCAGCTCGTGATATCAAGTCAGCATGCAAGGCTGCCACAGCACGAGAAGTCAACTTTAGGTTCTGGAAGGAGCATTTCTAGGGCGGGTGTAATTTGTTGCTTATTTCGTAGTCTTAACAAGAGAGGGGCGGGGGCTAAGGTTTAAATGCACATGCATCGTGAATACGAATCATTTCATTTTGGATAGCGTACGCCAAAAGAGAAAGGAAATAAGAGTCTTTATTTTCTTACGATGCTTGCATTCATGACAAGTTCGAACCATTGTTACCAGGATTAATGTCTATATATTGCATTAGGAATTGTAAGCGAGGTTAAAACATAGTCAAGACACTGGGTTGAAAGGCCCGCTGTTGTAGATTTCTTGGTCATAAACCGGTTTATATCTTTGTTCATCCCACCGCGAGTAATGTAGGTCATGCAACTCGCCCGCTGTATACATGTGCACCTTTTTTGCATTCAAACATGAAGAATCGCTCCAAAAAAAAACCGTAACCAATGCCAACCACATCGGATTGGCCCAAGCCGTTAGGCCAGTTAATTGATAAAATCAGGGGCTCTGCAACTCGCCCATAACATGCGTTGTCCCGATCGCTCGTCTTCCTAATAGGAGAGCGATCCTCATTAAAAAATCGTAGAATAAGTCCATCCCTGTTCCCAATTATACGCCATGGAGGACCATCACTGTATGTACCGAATCCCGATCCCCTCTATTTGATCCCATATTGGTTCAGGTCGTCCCCTTTGTGTCCTTACAAAAACAAAGCAGAAGTTCCTCACGTAAGTGTTACCGTAGTTACAAGTGCGGCAAGACATCGAGGTCATAAGGATCACGCCTTGCGAGTTTGTACTAAATTATGCTGATCCAAACTTCTGGATCTGTTTGATGACAGTGTAGGCCAAGCAATTGCGTGCGTATGCCGTTCCTCGTGGCCAAGCTGCTTCTGCCATACTTGTTACTTTTCGAGCTTTCTGGTCTCGCTCTTCAACTTGTTCACATTCTCTTCCGTTAATGCCTCTCCTATTCCAGATTCCTGGAATGAAGAAGCACCTCGGAAACTGGAAGGTCCACCAGCAGCGTCGATTAACTTGGTTTCTTGAAGTAGGCTTGACCATTCATTCTCACCCTCCTGCCGTCTGACCTGCACGTTCAATTCCGCCGGAGCTGGCGAGTCAAATGGAGAAGGTTCGTTCTGTCCGTTTGCTGTTAATGGCTTTGGCGTCACGGGACTGCCCTGAAAATCGTCTTGAGTCGCATCTTCTGACGAAAGGTTGGTAGCCTCAATGCCCACATGAGGAATGTCGACAACTTGGCAATGCTCGCCCGCTTCGGAGCAATTAGAAGGTGCTTCAACCCGCTTTGCAGGCGCCTTGCGTCGAGACAGACACCAGCGTACCAGCATTCTTTCTAAAATGTTCATGGTCACCGGTTTGGCCAAGTAATCGTCCATCCCAGCCCTGTTGCACTTCTCTCTGTCGCCGTGAATGGCAGATGCTGTCATTGCCACAATTGGCACATCCTGAACAAGAGGTTTGTAGGGAAGGTGGTGCCTCAGGAGATGGGTGCATTTATATCCATCAATAATGGGCATTTGTACATCCATCAAAATCATGTCCGGCTTCCTATTCTGACCACGAGAGGTAGCCATCATATAATCCAAAGCCTCTTTGCCATTCCAGGCTGCCGTAACTTGAAATCCCAGTTTCTGAATGGTCTTGATTGCAATCTTTTGGTTTACCGGACTGGTTGGTTTAGTTAGCCATACCGGGAACTTGATTACGTACAGACAAAGCGGTACTTACTTGTCTTCGACAACTAGGATATGCATTTTGGCGCGTTCTACACGTGGCATGTCCTGGTCGCTGCAAGGCGGTGTACGCACGGAAAGTCGTCGACGGGGCAAGGACGACGATAATACTCCCCCTTCTGAGCCAGTGGATGTCCCACCAACCTGTTCGTATTCAGAACTATTACATGATAGGCTAAGCTCGGATTGCAATCGATCCGGAATAGCTCCACTTTGAACTGGATTTGATTTCTGTGAGCTGTGGGGTTTGTTGAACGGGATCCAAAATGTAGCCTTAGTTCCGCTGCCTACTGCGGATTCCAAAGTAATTGTCCCATGCATCAAATCCAGGAGGTTTTTGCAAATTGTGAGACCCAGGCCAGTACCGCCAAATCGTCGTGCAGTAGACGCGTCGCCCTGGCTGAAGGGTTGAAAAAGCTTTTTTCGTACATCCTCTTGAATACCGATGCCAGTATCTTCAACAATGAACTTGATCTTGATGGAATCAGCAGACTCATTCTCCTTGACCACCGAGAACCGAACGTAGCCCTGGTTTGTAAATTTGATGCTGTTTGTAAGAAGATTGGTAATAATCTGCCGTACCCGGCCCGGATCGCCAATAACAACCATGTCATTCTTAATATCCCCTCCAATGTCAGACTGAAAATCGAGATTCTTCCGTTCCACCGCAAACTGGAGCATGCGCACGACTTCTTTGACGACGAGCGACAGAGAAAAATGAACTTCTTCGACATCTAGTCGACCTGATTCCACCTTTGAGAAGTCAAGAATATCATTGATGACGGTCAGCAACGACGTAGCAGAGCTTTGGATGTTATCGACGTAGTCTCGCTGTTCCTCGTCTAAATCCATATCGCCAAGGAGCTCCGCCATGCCTAGGACTCCAGTGATTGGGGTTCGAATTTCATGAGACATATTAGCTAAAAACTGGCTCTTCAGCCTGTTGGCTTCCTTCGCCGCTGCTTCGTTTGCTATCGCTCTTCTCTTTTCTCGTGACTGTTGTAAAAGCGCTTCTCCTCGGTCTTTGAGCTCTGTGACATCCATGACTACACCAATAACGCCTTCGATGCTGCCGTCATTGGTTGTCTTGCCGTCTTGCGTTTTTTTACCGTACATTGGAAGAAATCGAGTTCGATACCACCGGTCATCTGTATAAATCGTGTATGTTAACTCCAACAATCACTCTTTGTTCTTATGTCCCTCTCCACACCCCTGTATAACATCCGAACAAGCACACAAGAAAGATGAGGGATTACTGACCTAGCCCGTGCTCTTTGACGTCTTCGCTATATTTTCCATCCAGTATGTCTTCGATAGGCTGCAAGAAATCCAGTTGTTCTCCTTCGGGAACCTGATCGGCCAAGCGACTGAACACAGTATACATGTTCTCCCCGATATACCACCGACTTGAATCATGCGTGTCTTCATATGTGTTTTGCCATATCAAAGCACCTTCGAGCATGGTTATACAACGTCTTGGATCGACGGTAAATATAGTAACTTGGGAGTGTGCAATGACACTGAGAAGTTGTTGCCTGGTACGCTTGGCATTGAACTTGGTTTCGATGCTCTCGTGAACGTCAGTACACGTCCCTATGCCTTGGATTAGTTTTGTGCTCCAGAATCGTTGGCAGCAGAAGCAACCTGGCCAGCATCTTACCAAACCACTTTTCAATCTCGCCAGTGTCTTTATTCCTCACGGCTAAAGCACGACCTAAGAACCACCTCCATTCACCCTCTTTACTTCGGCAGCGGTATTCCATCATGTAAGGCTCTCCTGTTTTTAAGGAGCGAGCCCAGCGGGCCCACGCCTCTGGTCTGTCGTCTACGTGGAAAGGCATCTGCCACTCTTGCCCTAAACAATCTTCTGGTTTTAAACCTGTGTAAGAGTACCAACGAGTATTGAAAAAATCATGGTGTCCTTCGGGAGTTGCTGTCCACACTAGCTGTGGCATTGTGTCGCAAATGAGCTTGAATCTCTCATCGTCTCGCTCCTTGATCTGTGTGATTTCCTCTGACAATGTGGTGACATCCCTACCGGTAACCACCCCGGCTAGAAATTCTCCTGTGGAATCATCCCGTATTGCTTCCCCAAGAATATCAAGTACCGTTTTTCTGCCATCGCCGGTAATAAGGCCAACGCGCATACTTTGGAAGGGAGACTCGGTCCGCAGAAGGATAGACATTGGGTAATCGGCTATGTCCAATTTTTGAGTAAAGTCCTCATTCCAAAGCCCCCATTGCTTCATTAGATCAAACCCATCCGCACATGAATCCAGGTCACCATCTACGGGCAACAGGTTCCTGGCAGCTTTGTTTGGAAGAATCACACTCCCATCTTTCCACATGGCCAAAATGGGCATCTGGGTGTTGTCCAGTAACGCGTCCTTTATTAGGTTAATTTTTTGCAGCAAGGACGGTGAGCTCGAATACGAGGCGGTTGAAGGTGGACCCATAGGTGGGAATGGGCTCGATGACATAGTAACAATGCCTGGGCTATGGAAAGAGGGCGAGTTCGAGTCGCGGCTCGACGCCACTGATGAGGCATTTGAGCTCGCAACTGTTCGTCTATCGGCAGCGTCCGGAACACCAGGCTTTGCCACAAGTTTCTTTGTACTAGCGGGTGACAGTGCAGGTGAGCAAGTATTAGTGAATGTTAATGTGAAAAAAAGTTGCCTGTCCTCGATTTCCCACACTGAAATAATCATCTTTGCAAAGGCATGGTATTCAGATGCCTTCGCTTTGTAACGGCTATCGAAAGTTGTTTTCCCAATGTCTTTACGGCTTATAACCACCTCAACGACCGCATCTTGCGATGGCGGGGCTGTTGATTGCTGATGAGTCCGGGAATCAGGCGTCTGCATTGTATCTACCGTCGGGGTGGCGTCACCAGAGTTCAAGTTCACCTGAGGCGACTGTCCTTGCCTGGTGTCTGACACTGCCGGTCGAGTGCCCATCTCGTCCACCACACCGTCAAGGAAGGATTCCCAACTTATCCAAACCGGCCTTCCATCTTGCAGCATATCAATGCCAACCTGAGATAATGTCTGACCGCGCAGACGGTCAATAGTGGCCGCGGCATCATCTCGCGGAGTGATATCGGATATGAGACCTATCATCCGGCCCATGGCCTCGTTTGCCAATACAACTGTCTTTAGGTTGTTCAAGACCAAGACGGGGGTTGGGAGATATCGCAAAGCAGAGAACGCTACTTGACCGGGAGTTACTGCGGGAATGGGTAGCCTCAGTGGGCTTTGGGACTTGGATCGTATGCCGTCGACATGCGGAGTGATGACGTCTCGCAGGAACCTTGATCCCTCTGGAGCACGGTGTCTACCATCTGGGCTCAAAGTCGAGGATCCCAAGTCGTGTGCATTTTGGTCGCCGTGGGCGTTAGAAACAGGAGCAACCCCGGGTTGTGCAGCTGCGCTCAAAGCATCATCAGGAACGGTTGACACTGGCATGCTAGCCCCTATGATAGTGCTTTTCACCAAGTTCTCGGAGGCTATTATATTGGGCATCGATATGAGCTCATGGGGATCGAAGGATACCGGACGGCTCTTGACCGCCCTCGATCTCCCAGATCGAATTGCCTCGGTGCTGAAAGGCAGACGGTCTTGAATGCTGTTCGTTCCTATACCATAGACTAAGACTGTGAGCGGTGTCGGACGCTGGATTGACGGAGCGTGAGTGTTTCAATGGCGGAGCGATTGGACCGAGGCTGGATATTACTCGTTTAGGCGGCGAACACAACCTGAAACATAGAGTTAGAACACAGTAGCGGGGGAATTGTATGTTCGCCAAAGTTTGAAGCCCTCAATCACACCTGCAATGAAAGCACGACGGACCGGGTCTAGCAGGGCCAGATTAATACCGCGATAGATTAATAGTAACGTACCAAGGCTGGTCCAACCCACATAAACACAGATACCAGGGACACCAGGGACACTGACAGGTTGATCTAGCAAAGAAGACAAGAGGGAATAGCAACGTAGACAAATCTTGAAAAGGTAACCGGCTCGATGTTGGCAGAGGTAAAGGACGCTTGAAGGACAAGGGACATCTGCCGACCATTGGAGCAAAGAAACAAACCCTTGTTGGAGAGCAGCACCAGCTAATTTGCGATTCCCGACAGCAGGCAAACGCTACTTTGGAAACATGGTATTCTTGACGGGAAGGATGGGATGGGGGGGACCCTTGCACAAGGATGGCTGCATAGCAATGGCTGCACCTGCTGGGGCTAAGACCTCACACTCCTGGGATAGCGCTCAGGTGGGGGAGGGAGGGGTGCAATATTCGAAGGTTGAGGATGGGGGTGGTTTGACATCCCGAACGTTGGTTGATCACAGTGGTGGTGTGACAGGCAGGTGTGAGGTGCATGGAGTAGAAGATTGTAGTTGCAGTAATACAAGACAAAATGGAGTCAATGATTCTGATGGGAAATGGCGGATGGCGATGACAATGGCAAGGAGAGTTACTATTCAAGTATGGAGCTAGGTACACTTCGTACCAAACATGTCTATTATTGTCAGATTGATTCACTGCCTCTTCGAGGTGGGCAGCGTAGATCGTACATACGTTCCAGAATCAAGAGCCCAAACTCTTAGCAGTCCATGTGAGGGCGGAATGGGGGGGGCCTGCCAACTAGGCCTGGATCGCAACGGCCAGGATCTGATTCCAACCAGACGGGCACACAGGCTGTTGGCGCGTTTAACAAAACAACCTGTACTCCGTAGCTTCGAGCTTCTCCGTCTTCGTTGATTCCACCGTGGAATTCAATTCTATACGTGGCGGTCTAGCTCTTACAATGCGGTGAGAGACCACTGCAAGCTTCAATCCCATAAGGTAACCTGTACGGAGCAGAATCTCTGCTTCATTCGCCTCTCTGTACCGAGCCCTCAACTGGATTCAAATTTTGGCTAGCGGACAGCTAGTTAGCTGATCAGCAGAAGATGATTTTGGTTTCTGTTGGACTAACGCCGCGTACGGAGTACTTTGTTTGCTTGTATGTGCTGCGCACCTGCTTCAAGTTGCCTCTCCCGGCGCGCACACGCCACCTCCACCGGCTGCTGCTGCTAAGTAGTATTTATGATTAGGAGAGACAGCGAAGGGCCTAGACGAGTCGACGCCGGTTCATGGTCAGCGGTTCGGGTTTCCTAAGCCCGTTGGGCCGTTGGACGACTCTATGGAGCCAGGGCCTTGGCCATCTAATCTACTCCGTACTCCGTAGTTAGTCCATTGTGCACAGCCAAGCCACTGGCACCCCGACGGAAATATTCCATAGTCTCCCCTCTGTACTTATTAATCTCCACGGAGTGGGTGCAAGCCGCGTCAATGAAGCATCGTACGCACCGGCTGCTTTCGAGGGTCTTTGGTTCGGCCACAGCAGTCCGGCGCCAGGGCTTGCATCCGCATCTGCAGCTGCGAATGATTAATTTAGAATGACCACAAGTCGTGAGGTGTTAGATCCTCGCCATCGGGAAGGCAGCAAGGAGAGAGCGTACTCTGTATTTGTATATACTTCTTATTTTCGTACGGAGTAACTACTGTGCCTGCCTGCCGAGTCCGTCTGCGCCACCATGACCTTCTGGCAGGGTAGAGCAGAGCGGAAGACAACCAGCATTGCACCAACAAACCCACACCACCACTGCCTACCAACCCTCGTGCGAAACTAGAAGAATCAGCCCAAATTTGGAACAAGTTGAGACTCTTGCTCGAAGCTTCCTCCAGCAGTTGTTTCGGCCGGAACAAAGATGAGCTGCACGGACCATTAACAACACGGATGGCAAACGAGACTGAGCACCATTCCTTGCTGGTCTACGGAGCAAATTCCCTACAATTCGACGTTATTTGAGACCGTACACCCCGATTACAGAGCAAGACAGGCATATTAAAGTGATCCTTGGCTTGAAGAAACAAAAATCCGACTTTTCCTTAGGCACTTGCTTACCGGTCCTTAAGAGGACGAGCAACTTTCCACCGCTTCCGCCCGCCAAACACTACCGTCGCCTTCCCGCATCTAGACCGAGAAGATGTTAGAAAGAAGCGGGCAGAATTTCATGTCCCTACGGTTGCTCTCACCTCCCTATGGTGGCGGTCAAGCTAGTAGCGTCGATACCAGTAGAAGCAACATGTAGACACAAAACAAACACAATATAGTTAACTGTATCCGCATCGCATCGCCCCAGTACTGCTTCTTTGGGGAACGCCGTGGTGCAAACTGCATGCAAGCGTGCCGAAGAAATTCTTGGAACTAATATCATCTGTGCTTGACAACAACCACGGTCTAGATTCGATGTAATAGTTAATTGTTAAGACTATCCCGAAACACTGCTTTGCGTGCCTTGCGATTTATTTATATTACACAGTTGGGCAGGGTAGGACAGCATAGCTCCCGTGCGGCGATACTGCAGGGATATGAGCAGTTAAATCGCCAGACCATGTGTGGCACACAGACGAGTAGCAACGCAGGAAATCGACCTGTCAATCAAAAGGCTTAGAATAGACATCGCGTGGCGCTTCAATGCCGCCGCGTTAATGCTGCTCTGTTATCGCCAAGCTGCACCAGAAAACCCTGTGAGTGGCAATACAAAGAGCCAGCGCTAAAGCTACAGCTAACATGACCTATAATGCCGCAATGGCAAGGGTTCATGTCAAGTTACTCCGTACACTTCTTTATGTTGGGTACATAAACATGGCAGCCACGCGAGTACGGTATACGCTGCCCAGAAAGTGAAATCCCGTACCAGGGTCTAACCATAAGCCTGTACATTGAGCGGTATACATCAATAATGTACTATACTTGTACGCAGTAATCATCGAGCCCCCAATTTGACTTTTGACGGCACTGATGGTATTATTTGATCCGTGTGGGCAAGGCACCGCCCTCGCGCCGACTCGGTAGTCCAGCACAGGGAATTTTGCATTGTGCTCAATCCGCTCCACCTCCACCTGCACACACCCTCACCCTCCATCCTCCCTTGCCTGGCAAAGGTGGATGCATTTAGCCGATTGCCAAGCTCCGAGACTGCCATGGTCCATTTCACTAGTAGCCTGCAACCCGCCTGCCTGCTCCTGAAGAAAGTACATGTGGCGATCAATTTCTCCAACGAAGCCCTGTAATCCTTCATGTTTCACCGATCCATCTGTGTCTAGAACACGACCCTCGGGCGCTGATCATTCCGGGTTGCGAGAAGGGCGGATCTTCACCTGCAAAAGCTCTCTCTCGCAGTTCTAGTCTCCGCAGCCAGGAGGGTTAGGCGGCCGCAGAATCGAAAACCGAGTGTCCACAAGTGCAGGGTGCGAATTTTGGCAATTTGCATCTGGCGTGGGAGTTGGCTGGACCTGGTACATTTCCGTGGTAGTTACTCCGTAGTGTGGACGCAGATTCAAGCTCTCATTTCATCACGTCGACGTATTCTTCTTCAGGATTCAACCAGCGTGTTTCCTCTACTAGTATCGCTTACTCTCGCCAATGCATGAGCCAGACAGCCAGAGCACAGCAGGTAATGCCAATAACAGGCAAATAGACAACAGAGTGACCTGGCATTGGCAGGCGATATTCACGACTTGCCTGCCGTAAAGAAGCCTTCCGAAGTATCCCTGCCAATTAGTATCTTAGTTAAGTACGGGACACCTAGGGTAGTCGGTTATTGAGCCATGGGTGGCATGGCAATGAGGCATGGCATTGTGTGAGGTCGTCCCCACCGAGTCGATCTTCTCCGGTTCCAATCGACACTTTTCCAAATTCGACTGTCCACCCTGACTGTTCGTGCTCAGTTCGTATCACAGGGGCCCTTGATAAAGTGGCTCTTTTTGCCGGTCAACGGGTCAACTAGCTGCCCAAGTAAGCGTCATAATGCTAATCAAACACATCCAACTGGTTTCCAAGTCAAGACGCCTGGCAGGATCAATGCAGATATTGTGCACTGGCTCCGTGTATATGAGTACTTCGATTCCCAGAATTATTCTAAGCGGTGTCCCGTTTCATTGGTCTCACGAAGCTCTTTCGCTATTAATAGCGTGCGTCTGAATTCCTTAGTGTGCACAATTTGTACGTGCAGGTCATCTTCGGAGTGCTCCGGGATTTTCAATGTTTATGTTTCCCCCCTGTCACCCATGGACTCGTCTCAACACGTAACCAAACAGAATAAAATACCGACTATACCTTGCCGGAGAACCTTGGCCAACAGTTCGATCCCGTTTAAGTTCTATTTAGAGTTGTCTTTCATCTTCCCGCAAAGAGAGCAAGTCCACCATTGCCGTTCCATTGCCGTTCCGCAAAAGCTACATAACCATACCAATGGTGCCGACGCGGAGGCGGACGAAGCCGAAGATCCTTGAGTTTGTCCTGTAGCCACGTTTGCATTCGGCCTTTTCCTTGTTGGTGGGCTTTCAGAGGTCAGATCTATCGTGGTCGTTTTAGAATTGGCACTGCTCCTCTTCTGTGCAGGGTCTTTGTTATAATTCGCTGATATCAATCTCTTATACTGGGATCGTTCCGACCCGCAGGCATCGCAACAGAGGTATTGCAGAGGGTTATGCAGCGTACAAGCATTGCAGACCCAAGTTTCCGGATCTTCGCCTGCGGCTCTAGCGGTGAGTTTGTCGGAGCCATTAGGTGATGACGTAGCTATAACTTGGTTTATCATGTTTGACCCGCCACCTGTGCCTTCCGGATTCTCGGCGGACGGTCGAACATATGACTGACCAAATTTTGCCTCTTTGTCCTCTTGGACGAGCTCCCACAAAGCTTGTGCTATTGACGTCTCGTTGGCTTCATCTTCTTCAGCCTTTGTTTTGAAACCGTTTCTGGTTGCCGTACTAGCAATTTCGTGGATCTGTTTGTCATTGAGCCGCTCGCTGCCACAACCGCGAAGAACTGCATTCCGTCTCTCAGCAGCGGCTGCAATGGTCTGTCGAATATCCTGGTCAGGCCGTGGCATTGCTCCACCCAACTTTTGGCCAGACCCCATAGCCATGGCTGACCGCCCACGACGTTTCTCTGCCGCTTCGCGAGCAACACGTCGTACCTCTCGGTCTGGCATTCTTGCTCCTCCTAGTCGTCGTCCATGTCCCAGGAAACCCTCGCCCGTGTAACCTTTCATCATAAGACCCTGATACTCATCGCGAAGTTGATCCCACAGAGCATGAAATTTTCGGTCATGAGGCCCATGTACAATGTGGGCAAGCTCGTGTAGCATAGTATCAACCACGTTCTCCATAGACAGAAATTGATTTCTGTCACTAGGATAACGAAGGCGTAGACAAATCTTCATGCCTCTGTTGACATTCAATCCTGCAAGACATTAGTCACCTTTGCCACGAAGACGTGTAGAAGGTTTACAATATACCAAGTAAATTGCTTTGGTCAGGATAAAACTCGGCCAGTTGGCCAACTTTCCAACCTCGAGCTCGCATGATAGGCTTCACCAGTGATGCCACTTTCTTCAACGTATGTAGGGCGTCGCCGGCACGTGCCTCTTCGGCCAGATGGACATACGTCCCCACGAGACTCTCATACTCTGGCATATTGACGTGCAAAATCTCTGACAGCTCTCTATAAATTCGACTTCTTTTCTGGCTGCATTTCAACAGAAAAAAGGCCAAAGGGGGAGGGGGACAAAGTGACAAGAAAGGAGCAGCCCAGTCTGCATTTTGGAAAGATTCGGTTAAAAGACATGTATATTATTAAGATGGGCCGCGTAAGAAATGATGCCTTGCGGCCCAGTGGCACCGCTGCCCTGGGTGTGAATAAGAGAGGTCACAAGCTAACTGGCTGCTTGGTTTGGTGGTGTGCAAGTGACAAGGCGTCGCGTCGTTGCATCTAGAAATTTCCTTGGCTACCGTTGTAAATGACTAATCACAGCATGCGGCAGTGAGAAGCTGACATTCATCCCGCCACACGTGGTCCTAACGAGCGCAAGACGGTAAAATTGGTAAACAAATAGAAGAGAATCTTGAAAAGAGACGTTTTGTGTTTTTTTTTTTTTTGGGGGGGGGAGAAGGTTTCCAAAAAAAAAAAAAAACCGAATATGTTGCACGGTATATAAGGGGTGATAACACGCACAAAGAGTGGCCTCTGGGCCATGCCATCTTTTGTGCAAGAGAATACATCTCCAGCCGAAAAGAGTGGGAAATAACAGCTGCTTGATTTGTAAGTATAGAACGTTTCGAAATAATATCCAGGCCGTTTCTGTAAGAAAAATTCAGTACTATTGGTACATTTTAGAGGAAGATCACGAGCAATGATGCCATCGTCTAGTGAGGCGCCTGCCGGTTAAATAAGTAACAAATTACAAACGCTTTTTATCAGCAACCATTTCTTTCAATATTCCTAATCTACTTCCAGCAACTGAAATTTGTCATTTCCAAGGGCCCCCTCCACACGCTCCATCAAGGCTAACACCTTCTCTTCTTCCAGTCGTCGTCCTATGACCTGCACGCCGACAGGTAGGCCGTGCATATCGTCGGCGTTGTACAACTTGTAAGCTCCTCGGGCAATACCGTTCAGTTTTCTAATGTCAAATCCAGCTGGAAGCTGGTCTTTGGTTTTATCTACGTGCGTAACGGGGATGACACCAGCAGAGTAATCGAGCTGCGCGGTTCATTAGCTTGTGTGGTCCGACATATCACGGTGCGAGACAGGTCTTATGCAAGGGCAGAAAAGTTACCAAGTTGAACATGAAAGTATAACCGCAGCTACTGACAGCTTCGTGCATGCCATCATGAGGGACCGCAGGCGTGGCATTTGGAGGCGCTAGGACAAAGTCGAGGCTGGTTGCTTGCCAGTACTCCCACCAGCTTCTCTTGTAAGCTTCCCTTCGACCGATGAGGGCCCAGTACTCTGTTGTGGTGGTGCGGTGCCAGTCACGTAGCAGGCCGGCCCAGGCTGTATCACGTCGAACGTATCGCACCCAGAGATAGTACAGGTATTTGACAGGGCTGGGGAGTTTGGCATAGAAGCGCATCTGGGCTACGCCTCGATCGTTCCACTCGCCAGTTCTGAAGAATCCGCGAACCGTGTCAAGACCATCGGCGCACAGAAGACGCGAGGCAAGGTAGAGGGCTTCGTAAGGCTCAGGCGGGTTGATCTCAATAATTTCATGACCCTCTCTGCGCAGAGCAGCCTCGGTCATCTCGAGTGCTCTTCTGCAGGCAGGACTAGGATCAACAACGCCATCAGTTCGCAAGATGCCAACGCGAAGAGCCTTCTTTTCTTTATATTCCTTGACGACATGTCCTCTCCATGGGATGGGATGACAAGAGTAGTCATAATTGTAGGTGCCCTTCTCAAGAACAGCTCGCGTGAAATAGAAGAGGTCATTCAGAGTTCGTGCCATCGGGCTGTAGACTGCGGGAATGCCGTCTTGTCCAGGCATGCTGGTGGTCATGCCAAGCTTAGGCCAGCGACCAGTTGAGCACTTGAGAGAGTATATGCCAGAGAAGTGGGCAGGACAGCGTACACTACCTGCAACATCACTACCGATACCGATTCTGCCTCCCATAGCTAGAATAGCACCCTCGCCGCCAGTGGAGCCGCCAGGAGTATATCTGCTGTTATAGGGGTTGGTGGAACGGCCCCAAAGGTCGTTGGAAGACTCGAAACTAAGAAGGGTAATGGGCACGTTGGTCTTGACATATGGCACAGCTCCAAGTTCCTTCAATAATTTGACGGTGACGCCATCCTCAGGTTTGGGCTTATGGACATTGCTGGTTACTCCAACAGAGCTGTCGTAGTCCTTTACATCAATAGTATCCTTCAAGCTAATAGGGATGCCGGCAAGAGGGCCATTGAAATTGATAGAACCGTCCTTAATCCACTGCTCGGCATCTTTAATAAGCACCTCAGTAACGCAATTCGTCTTCTCGTGTGCTTTGACAGCGACCTTGCCGTATGTGTGAAGAAGGTCGGCAGCCTTGCTGGGATTGCGTTGTACTTCCTGGACAAGCTCTTCAATGGGCTTATTGATGATCTCCCGGTCCAATGGGCTGAATGGGGCATGATAGGCAGTCAACGCACGAATGCGACGAACCCGCTCATCCTGCTTGAACCGGCTATGGGAAGTGTCAGCGCGGGATCGACACAGGTGGAGAAATATTGGGCGAGGAAGATAGCTGGAGGTTGCGGTAACAAACAGGAAAGTGTATGATGTGTATGATAGAGGGGGAAGACAGTATGACATGCAGACCAATGACAGCAAGTGATACATGGCCAAAGGAAAGGAACCAAACCGTGTCAATGAAGTTGATATGTACGTACCAGTCACGGCGATGTTGTAGATAGTCCAACAGAAACATTGTGGATGGAGGCTACCCGACCCAGCAAGCAATTGAAAGAGATAACTAGAGGAACTTTGGCAAGTGTTATGGCAAGTGTTATGAAAGGATAGAAGTCAGGTCCAAAAAGGTTGACATAGAATGAAAGTAGCACAGGTGATAACTAGCAAGTCACGAGGATGGCCGGCAAGGACCGACTCATTTGCATGCTGAAAGCTGTGGAACCGTTCATAGCCGGTCAGTTTATCACTAGATAATTGGACGGCTGGAAGTTCAAGGCAGAACTGGGGCGTTCAGGACAGAGCTTTCGCCGCGGATACGGGCTTGACGGGGACGGGTACTACTGACTTGCTGGTCGCCAGAGGTTGACAGCGCTGGAGATCATGACAAAGTGGAGCCAGCTGGAGCCAACCCCGGGAAGGCAGTTCAAAAGAGAGAAGTTGGAGAGTCTGGGGCCGCTGCTCTTGTCTCATCCCCACTCTCCGCTGTCCGCGACACCCGGACCAGATCAGACTCCGTACAAACTTCCATCCTGCGAGGGTGGCGTCTCCGATAGCGCTGGGTCGCCATCATCCGTGATGTGAAAGATTGCAATAATACATGCAATAACGATAGTACGACATCTTGATCCATGCTTCGTTATATATTACTGTCCCTGAGACAAGTTTTCTAGTTCATTGTAAGCTTTAGGCTATGGAGCCAATCCCGAACACGATGATGACAAACAAGTACTCAGAAATCTGAACATCGGTTGAACAACGGGCGCCCCGACCATCAGCGTCCTAAACTCGAAGAAAAGATCTAATCTCTATGCAAAATCTAGTTGTTTTCTCCCATTCAACAACAGAAAGAGCAAGCACTGCTCATGATCTGACGGCAGGCTGATGCCGCGGCGGGTGGTCAGCTATCTCCCGCCAATCACGGAGCATCGGCCATCTTCTTGCCGCAACCCCTGCAATCAGCGCTCATAAAGACAGTCAACGTTCTCCACAACGAGAGAAATCCAAACATTTCGTCATGTGAACCCGCGCCTAACTAACGACTTATCTTCATCATTCATGCTATAACCAACAAACCCCAATATGTCTGCCGACGACCAGCAATTTTTAGACGTCGTGGTACGGTTAATACCCTCGTGATTTTCATTTTTCAGACCTCTATACGTGTGTGAAAACTGACCTAGGTTCGTTCCATCCTACAGCTCTCGCACGTCCCTCCCCAGCTACGACAATACTCAAACGATGTCGCCGAATATATAGATCAAAATGTTGACCGCGCCGCCGGGCTCGTCCGTGAGACACTCTCCCAAGTGAAATGGCTACCGGATTCCGTCAGGCCTTGTCCTCCTTCGAAACCGACCGTCGCCATGGTCACAATGTCTCGGTTTGAAAAGGTACAAGATTGGGCAGCTCGGCACAAGATTCTGACTGGCGTCATTATCCTCACTTGCGGCACCGCCATCTTCAAGGGCTATCAGACAAGTCGTTCTCTAAGAAAATCAAGAAGAGCAAAGCGTGCAAGAAATGGCGGACGTACAGAAGTGGTCGTGATTGCTGGTTCTCCGGCGTTGCCCCTTACCAAATCCTTGTCTCTAGACATGGAAAGGCGCGGTTTCATCGTGTATATCGTATGCAGCGCAACGGAAGATGATCATTTGGTACAAAGTTTGTCCAGACCTGACATTCGACCCCTCAGCATCGATACAACGGATGTGAGTTAACATCCCCCCCTTTATTCAAATCACAGAGAGTGCTATGCCTTGTAAGCTAACCTCTTCAAACAGCCTCCACAAGCAGGTTCCGCCATCGATCGCTTCGCAGGCTACTTGCAATCTTCGCAGGCTCCAGGACCTCACATCAAGCCAAACTACTTGACGCTCAAGGCTATCATTCTCATCCCCAGTCTACATTATCAAACTTCTCCCATCGCTACCATACCTCCGTCGAGTTTCGCCGACTTATTCAATACTCACCTTCTGCAGCCGATTCTTACCATTCAGGCATTTCTGCCACTTCTCACATCACGGCTTCAACCCATAGGTGAAAAATGGGTTCCACCAAAGGTTCTCGTCTTCACCCCCTCCATCATCTCATCCATCAACCCACCATTCCACGCACCAGAGGCCACTGTTTGCTCCGCTCTGTCGGCTTTCACCGAAGTTCTGACAGCTGAACTTCGACCTCTCGATATCCCGGTCACGCACATGCAGCTTGGTACTTTTGACTTTTCAGGCTTTGTACCCACAAGAGCCTCCATGCCCGAGCAAGGCTTGATCAATGCTGGAAACCCTCAAGAGCCCCTGGTGTGGCCAGGCGGCGCGCGGCACGTCTACGGACGCAACTTTGTTGCACAAACCAGCTCAGCCATTTCGGGCGGACGCATCCGAGGCCTCAAAGGGAGCTCTCTTCGGCGCCTCCACAAGGCAGTCTTTGATGTCATGGACGGCTCTATCACTGCTGACTCTGTTCGTGTCGGCCTCGGCTCTAGTGTATACGGCTTTGTTGGACGCTGGGCACCGCGAAGCCTCGTATCTTGGATGATGGGTATTCGCAGGGTGGATGAGCTATCAACATGGAAGACAAGCTCCTATGAAGGCTCAGAGCGAGAAGAGAGCGAGGACGGTGAAGCGGCGACCACATCGTCTAATGAGTTTGTTGCTGTGCCATCAGAGCGAAACGTGTGGAGCGCAGACGCAGCAGAGAGTAGCCTCTGGGTGTCTTCGCTTGCGGACTCGCCGCGGATGTAATGGGCCATGCCGGCATTAGGGGTGGCGGAACCGGTGACGATCTCAAATCAATATTGCATGTATTTAATGATCACACTCCAATGTATGTATGCCGTTTATAAACGGACTCGCATATACGGAACTCCTCTTCTTCAACAAGTAGACGCAATCACGACTCTTGCACAATAGTTATATAGCTTCCAAACTTCATGTGTGTATTTTCTTCCTCAACTTGTTCTTATTTTCAACCAGGATATATCGTAACCTCAAACCACCGTCTAATATACACACGTTCCAAGTCCCCATTGCTTCAACACCCTGCTACACATGATCCGGTTACCTTCTGACCCTGTGGCCAACTTCATCAGTGTCCCCTCCCTCTATACCTTCCGCCTCGTCCACCCCGTCCACCTCTCCAACTTCTGCCACCACCTCTGTGTCCGCCGAATCTCCCATCATCCCTATCCCTATCTCTATCTCTATCCCCTCGATCCCTCGTCCTCTCCCTCTCAAACCCGTCATCGTCCATCCTCGCCCCGGCACCATCCACATGCAGCGCCCCCTCCCCATCATCCTTCTTCTCATCCGTCTTCAACGTCGGCGCCTCCAGATCCTTCAACCACTTTGGATGCGCGTTCTTGCACTCTAGCCCGCTGGGGCAAAAGCCCGCCAGGTAAAACCCGCACACCTTCCTCCGCACATGCTTCTTGGAGCAGTTCGGGCCGAGCGGGCAGAAGCCCATATCGTAATGCGGACAGGGGGGCAGCTTCGACGACGGATCAACATGCAGGTACAGACACTCCTCCCCGTTGGAGCAGTACCCGTTGCGCATGAAGAAGTTGCACTCGGGCATCTTGCGCAGGTTGTACTCGTGCAGGAACTCGCAGTGCTCGCCCTTTTTGCAAAGCCCCCGCAGCCAGTGCTTGCAGACGAGGGAGTTGAGCCCGCCGGACTGCTGGGTCGTCTTGGTCGTGTCTTGGACGTGGCGCTCCGTGCAGCGCGTGCCGTTGGGGCAGGAGCCCGTCTGGTAGGCTTTGCATATGGGCCGGTCGAGCGGCAGCCCGACTTGGTAGGTTTGCCGGAGGAACGGGGAGAAGCGGAATGTGTAGGGCTGGGAGGTGTGGTTGAGGATGGAGGATGCGGCCGAGGAAGATGTTGTGGTGGTGGTCGCCATGGCTGACGGCGGACCTGGGGTCTGAACGCTCTCGAGCTTTGTGGTGTATATGTATGTCCTCGGGAGCGACGGCTCTTGCGGGTGTTGAATTTCGGGTGTTGCGTAGCTGCCGTGACCTGGGTGTCGATGTGGGCGTGGTGTTTTGTTCCTGTAGAAGCTTTAGTTAGCTTTAGTGTGATGTCGGCGCCGCACAATAATTGAGTAGACGGATCCAGCATGCACGTTGTGTCAGCTGCTAGCAGTGGGTCTGCGCTAGCTGTGGCGTTAGCGCTTTGCTTCTCGGCTTTCTCTCGCTATTACGGAGGAGGTAGCTTGGTATTTTGAGGACTTCCAGCCGTAGAACCAATTTCAAACTCAAACTTGAATTCGAACTACAGATACCATGCGACTTATTTCTTGTACTTCAGTGCCAGTAGTCTCCTCCTACTCCACGGCAATTTGTGCCTCTTTCACGGGTCTGCAACAACTATACTACTTGCTGCAACAGAACATGTCAACAAGATTTTGATGAACGTCCATAACAAATAAGGGTTTCGAAATCTAGAAAGGGCGTGTGCCCTCCGTCTCAAAATCAGGCTGCCAGGGAGACGAAATTCCCTTGTGTACAATGTCGACTCCGCCGTGTTGCCCTGCAGCACGCCACAACAAAAAGAGAGAAGAAAAGGCATTCATGCCTTTGCTCGCTGCAATTCAAACGCTCAGGCCATCCATTCCTTGCCCCGTATAGTCCGCTAAGACACATCGTAATCGGCCTAAACATCCTCTTGCTTCTGTCCATAACATATAACGCATTTCATATAGCGATGTATTCTCCTATCGTTCAGACTTCGCTTCACCTGTGTCACAAGAGCTCGTCGATCCTCTGCGGGTATCCGCAATGCTGCCAACGGCTTGGCTGCAAGTGCGCCAAGAGAGTCCAAAATCACCGCCCTCGTAAACATACCAACCGTTTTCAGGTGTTTGTCGTGAGGCCAGGCGGCAATAGGCACCTTCTTAGTTATGACATGGATATTGGTAAACCCAGCCCCAACAAGCGCTTCTTCCAAATTTAGTGCCTTGAGAGGTTCGCCACCAAATGTTCTTAGACCCTGGGTCGCAGCATCAAAAAAGATGCGCAATGGGTCCTCGTCACTCATCGTCCCATCGTCACATAGGATTTGAGGGATAAATTCTTGGAACTCGACCCAACCGCCACCCCTCACATGCCTATCAAGATGTTAGCCATGGGAGCTTTGAATCTGGAGAATCGATGGGTGCTACATACTGATATGTTCTCTTCAACATTTTCTCCAAATCTCGTAATGTGCCTGCCATACCTCGGAAATGCACGAGGTCAAAATTAGAGCCATGGAGCCAGTCCGGCTCCTCGCAGTCGTCGACATACATTCTTACGTTCACAGGTACCCATTTTGGCTGGATTGGTGACAGATCTGTTCCGACCACACTGGCACTGGGGTACTGGTCGGCCACTAAGTGGAAAGGGTCAGTTTCTCAGGGTCCATGGCGAACATGAATATATGAGTTGGCGGTACCATCTATTGCCCACGTTCCTGCGTAAGATTGTTAGTGGCCTGGCGGTATGACCAAAGAACCCGGGCTCTCTAGAGCAACGTACCAGTCCCGGTTCCAACGTCTATAATCTTATGTGGGTTTTTCCCAATATCAGAATAGAAGAGTCGCCCGCCCTAGTTGTCATTTAGCCCTTGACTTTCCTACATCCCATTGGCGATCACGGATGCGGGTCCGGCTGAGAGACGTGTCGATGACAGGTACATACAGTCAATTCGAGCATCAAGGCATGGTTTGTCTCCTCTCTCCTCTGTTCCAGATCATCGTTTGGCAACGGGTATCGGCCGCGCCTAAACCCATGGTAACGTCGGCCATGGGCGACTTCATCCTCATAGGCGCTTGGCGTTACCGACGTGGAGCAGCCGCATGAAATTTCAGAGTTGACGCCGTCGCCGTCGCCGATGCCGTCGCCATCGAGGGAGAACTGTTCGAAGTCGTCGTCATCGGCGTCGTGGCCGTACTCGCTGGGGGACGTTGCTGTGTCAAGGTCTGGCGACGTCGATATTACCGAATAGATGCTATCGTCGTCGGCGTCGCCGTTATCGTATTCAGGCCACATAGGGAGAG
This sequence comes from Conoideocrella luteorostrata, assembly GCA_032433595.1. Taxonomy (NCBI): domain Eukaryota; kingdom Fungi; phylum Ascomycota; class Sordariomycetes; order Hypocreales; family Clavicipitaceae; genus Conoideocrella; species Conoideocrella luteorostrata. Next base: position 99,696 of record JASWJB010000073.1, read on the forward strand.
ACATTTGGCAGTCGAAACGGCGAGGAGAATCGCCATGGCATGGCGGGCTGACGAAGTCTGGAACTGGTTGCAGACAAATGGCGTCTTATGAACATGGGCAGGGCAGCATGCCAAACAGGGCAGCAACCGCAGGGCGATGGGTGGAACCCGAGGAGTCAGGTCAGCCGCTGTAAACTCGCAACTGTAGCGCCTCCTTGTAGGGAGTGCGGAGTACGGAGCTACGGAGCACTAGTCTGCAGTCCCCAATATCAGACGCAGTCTGAAATCCCCGCAGCATCAGCGAAAACCCAGCCATTAGCCCTTGCACGGCAGTTCCAATGGACTCCGTACGTCTTGCCACTGTTGACAACCTTGAAAAACTTCCCGTCTTGCCATCCAACCAGCTAACGTCGAAGATTGACCCGCGCTGACACATGCGCCATCGACATGCCAGTATGGAAACTAAGATGCGCCGCATGTCTCGTCACCTTTTTCTGTCATATTTCTCGTTACTTTTGTAGCCGCTTGACATCTCACCCAATAGTTACTCTGATGTCTCAAATGTATCAAGGCGCACGGCAGCGTCCAGGAGGTTCTTTGAGTTTTACCGGAGCCAGAGGCCTCGACGCTGCCCATGGGTTCCCTTGGGCTGTCACAAGTCCGTGAGAGCGCGTTTGCGTTCGCATGGTCATATGGACAACGTTTGCCGGCGATGTGCCTGAACTTGGCTGGCCTTTGCCATGTGGCTACACGTCGGCCAACGGCAAGCATCCATGACTACATCGTGCCACCTTTACACCACCTGTACAAGATCCGTTGCATCATGGCCAACCGTCTCCAACAGTGGTGATTCTGTTCCATACTACGAAGTAGTCTCGACGGGTAGTGCCCCAAGCGAATGCAAGTTGGTCGTAATGTGGCAGCCGTTGAGACCTCGCATTGGACTAATTGAAGACGCTCCGATGGATATTCGCCGCTGGTTTCTGTTTCTGTCTGGGTCGTCCTGCCTTCATGCCCTCATGTCTATTTACCCTCACGACTCATCACTCACCACAGCCTCGTTCAACAGACTTCATGCATTCTGACTCCAGCACCGCCTCCGTGACATCGAGTTTTATGCGGTCTCCAGGATTGTTTGTCTGCATGGTTCTACTCGGACAGCAAGATTGTTGGGTGACAACTTTCCGCGCATGGAAGAACGGATGCTCTAACACGACGCCACGACACGGCAGGGGACGGCACATTGACCAGTTGACGTTCCCTCCCCAAGGCAAGCAAGGGTCTCTACGCCACGAGGATCTACAGCCTACAGTGGAGACATTTTTCCAAATTCCTGAGATATTCTCCTGCTGCCACTGGATAATTCCTCCGGCACATGACCAGATGGCTGATTCGATCCCGCCTGTGGCTTTCCAACTTGATCCTTGCGAAGCAAAGATAAACACAAATGCCGGCTGGTTCGCTATGTGGCTTCCTAGCTACCAATCAATTGTATGACATGCAATATATCTGAACGCTCACAGAGACCCAAATGCTCCCGGTCTTGATCAGACACATCAATCCTCAATCAATTCTTCTCTGGACAGGCAGGAAGGAAGGAAATCGGTTGCAGTGCGTGTTCCGGTCTGATATTTCATTCATACAGGCACCTTATACAACTCCGTTACACATCACACCTAGTACAAGTCAAGCTCATGCAGCTCTTGTAAAAAGGACTGGCTAAACAAAGCCTCAAGTCTGTCAAGTTCGATTGTTCAACGACGTCAGCAGAACCTTTAGTGTGATATGAAATATTCCAGTCTCTTTTTTTTTGTTAAAGCCGCAATGTCATGGTCGTACATGTATCCCCGTAACCATTCCCGGTGCGTGCTGTTAGATGAATTATCAGCTAAGCTATATCCAAGCAAGCCCGGTGTGTACAATCAGTCCCCTCTTATCACCCGATATCAAACCTACTGTTGTTGAAAGAGTTAGCGACATACTACGAAGTGAGGCCGTGCAATGCTTAGCACGAAAATAAGGCCCATCACGACCAGAACATCCACGGCCTATAAATGTAATTCTAGAGACCACTCAATACCAGTGCAAAGATTTCGCTAGCCCTTTCTTCCTAAACTCATCTTGCAAAGCCTACCAACCATATCCGTAGCTGATCTGGTTCAACATGTCGCTTTGCCCCGCGCAGTCAAGATATCATCGTCACAATACTTCATTGTGTAAGAAATACATGCCTTAGCCACCCAGGTAGGAAGGTACCCAAGTGCTCGGTACGTAAGTGCTCGGGTACGTACGTAGTAGCTGGTAACAAAACACGCAATCCCCTGCCTCCTCCGTCACAGATCCTAAAACCTCCGCATGCAATGCAATGCCCGAAATGCAAGTGCTCGATCAAGCACAATCACCACCAACTCAGTACTTGACTCAACTAACCAGCGGGCGCAGCCATTGGGGCGTATACGAAGGTTGGCAGGTATAGAGCATAAGCGGAGCCGCAGGCAAACATAGCACAGGTTAACCCATTCACATCCATCCACGTCAATCTTATGTCTTCCATCACGACGAACACTTCCGATGCGCCACGTCCTATCACATTCGCGACACTCTTGGATCCACACCACTATGAATTAGCCTGTTAATTTTTCCATGTTATACGCATGTTCCAACTACTCCACGGGCACCAGTTTGACCTGTGTGTCTAGCTCCTTATACAAGAAGGGCATCGTCTTCACTAGCAGGAAACATGGCCGACAGCCACGGCTAGTCGTCTTATCTCCCTCCTTTACCTTCCTATTTCTAACCGTTGAAAAGGCTGATACCGGCTGAAATATTCGGCAAAACTAATTGTAAAGGACACCGGAGAAACTACGTACGTGGCTCGGCTGCTTGGTTCACAAGTTGGTTGTCAGGCCTCTAGAATGGCAGGCGAATACCAAAGTCCACCGCCATCTTTTACCGTGTTCGGAAACAGTCCTCCATCACGCTCCACTGCCTCAATGAGCTAGCATGCGGCTGTACAATACAGTAGGGAGGCCTGTCATCCGCCGAGCGATGCCTGACAGGATAACTCTTCACATGGCTAATGCTCCGAATTCTGCTCAAAACGAGGACTCTGTGCGTGCGCCCGCCTTATCTCGGAAACTGTTGACAAGCGTCGGCTCATTCGCCCGACATGCAACAACAGCCTCGTCGTCCCTTCTCTCGCTTCCATACAGCATTCAACGACTCCCTGTTGGCTCATGCCGATGATAGAAGCATATGCCTGCTTCCCGCCCTCCTGTCTGACCCTGCAAGTCGCCCTCCCGCTTCATGTGAATGGAGATTGCTCCGGCTAGCCGACGGGGCCATGCGATCATATGCTCGTATGTAAGACAAGGTTTCGCCTGGTTGGTGCACACTGGAGGCGTCTCGGCGGCACGCTCCGTTGGGCCAGACGCCGAAAAAGGCAATGTTTACTGGTGGTGTCCTAAGCACAAAGACTGACACGCAAATTTGGCAGTTTACGCTGCAGGAAAAAATCATAAGAAATAAAAATAATAATAAAAAAAAGGGGGTGGGAGTTGGACGGATCCGGAACGGTGACTTTTGTCATTGAGCCTGCGGTTACAGCACGTCCGTACGCTGACCTCCGCTTTGTTCTGCCCACCTCGTTGGTCCATAACTACCAGACGGCCGTGGGAAATTGAGTCTCTCATCGACTGGCTTGCTCTGCGACTTATTCTCACCGCGAACATGCCAAATCGAAGCAGGTGCAATCACAAACAGACGGCGGACGGACGCACAGTCAATCACCCAGCCCCGTTGCCAGTCAGTCGCATGTCCTTAGTCGGCTGGGGTGGCTTCACCACGCTATTTTACGCGGGCACATCTGATATCACCCTTCCGAATTCCTGGGTCTGCTGTGTTGTCCATTGATGTTCCCTGACGTTCCCTCGACTCCCCGCAATTATGTCATGCATCGTGACTACTGATTCCTGTGCTCTCGCAGACCCTCGTTGGCATTTTCTGAACCTGACCATCCCAAATCTCGAATGTCCCTTGCTCTCTTGTCCCCACATGTGCCCTGCTCAAGGGAGTCTGGATGGCTGTTGTCACTCCTGTGGCCGCTCATCCGGACAAAATCTCCCACCGCTGCGTTGTCAGGGTTTATATAAGGACTTGGACCATCCAGCGCATTGTTGAGACATGGCTCCGGCAAACAGAGCTCGTCAGTCCGAGGCACCTTTTGATGCCTGACTCGCTTGACCTATGCTCCGAGGTGACTAGACGCTCCCGTGACTTGCCCATATCTTGTTTGTAAATCTTTCTTAAAGCATGCCTTATACAAACCCTCACGGCCCTTCTACGTCAGCAGACTAAGCCAAGGCCGTGTCCCTCATGCATTTTGAGCCTCTCATCTAGACACTGATTCCTGCGGGAGGGAAGTCGGAAGAGACCACACAACATTTTCTTATCCATCATGAGCTCTCACTCTCACTCTCCCGCACACAAGTCGCGGATCGCATCCAGAGCGAGGATTATGAAAACCAACGCCGTATATTTCCCCAGCAGTCAAGTCTACCAAGGGTATACACCTGCCATGCTTAACTACAGCTGTATCGACCGCGTATATTACGCTTACGCGAGTATCGATGAGCATGGCGGTGTGTTTGTGAGTCCTCCACATGTCCCACCATTGAAGAGCCATCTATCTCATCTGAAGCTGCTTGCGCTGACTCATGTGGGCCGTGGCTCAGTTAACAGATGAGTGGGCTGATACTCAAGCGCCCGTCGATAGAGTCAAAGGTGCCTTGGGGTCTTTGATGCACCTGAAGCAAGAACACCGTCATCTTCAGGTGCTTTTGTCTATTGGGGGAGATTCTTGCTCCGATGTTTTTGCTCTCGTTGCGGCTCACGCTCTTCTCAGAGACAACTTTGCTCGCTCTGCTCTGGGTTTGGTGGAAGCATGCGGCTTAGACGGCATCGACAGTGAGTAACCGCCGCAGCGCCCATGAGAAACTATGCTCCGCCCGAATTATCACTGACTGATGGCTGATCGATGCCTCCCGCAAATCATAGTTGCCTGGGAGTATCCTTGCAATGTTGAGCAAGGCAACCACTTTGTAGTGTTGTTAGATGCTGTTCGGTTACATTTACGCCACGATCAGCACATTCTCACCGCGTCATTGCCCGCGTCCACGGCTGTTCTCCAGTTCATTGACATAGCCGCGACTGCGAATTACCTGGACTGCATCAACCTCATGGCCTATGATTTCTTCGGCCCCTTGTCGCCGAGAAGCGGACACCACTCTCAGCTGTATGCAATGTCTAGGGATGAGCCATCGGCGTCATCTGGCGTGGCGTACATCATGGCTCGTGGATTCCCACCCGGTGGTATTCTGTTGGGTATCCCCACGTACGGCCGCAGCTTCCTGAATGCAACAGGGCCCGGGCAGAAATTCAAGGGTGCAGGAGGTGATGGAGGCACGTTCAATTACAACGAGCTGCCTCGAAAAAATTGCAAAGAAGCTGTCGATAAGCGTCGGATCTCGGCCCACTGTGTGAGTGGTGATGGTGGCTTCGTAACGTATGACAACCCAGAAACAGTAAAGGCTAAAGCAGCCTTTGTCAAGCAAAAGGGTTTAGGTGTAAGTCTTGAATTGCATCAGGAGCATTCTTTCCAGGGAAAATAAAGGGAAGAAGAAAAAAAAGGACGGATCTGATAAGAGGAATCATTTGCTAATATTTTTTTCAAACAGGGATTGTTTTATTGGAATGGACCAGCAGATTCTAACGAAAAGTCGAGAAGCCTCATCGCGGCGGGGTTCCGCTCATTGCATACATCATGATTCACGAAGCATACGAACACAGTGGGTTGCGCAACTACATAGAAATACTAAAGTAGAGACACGACAAAGACTATGTACTTGGGAGAACTGTTATTCCTGCATCTGCGAGAGTAACATTGTGGTTGGAGCCATGTGCCAGATCCTAAAACCCCAGTTCACTTGCCCATACATCTAGTAGCCGATATCAACAGAAAACCCTTTATTCCGCTGCGTGTCAGGATGACCATGCATAGCACCATTCCCTGAAATGATCCCACAGCTTGTCCCCCAGCTTGTACCCATAGATATTCCAAAGTTGCATACCATCATCGAGCGTAGTGTAGAGCTGGTAGTTTACCCCGCTTTCTTCAATAGACGCTGTTCGTACTCCACCTGGTTGATTAATGATGCAAGAGCGAACACCAGCATTGCTCTCAAAATGCAAAGTCAGCTGCTCAGAAAAGCTACGAAACAGTAATTCGCCATATAGCCACTTCAGAACTTGATGGTTGAGGAAGGCAATGCTAGTAGACTTGGTTAATGGTTCGGATTCCAGCAGCAAGCCCATAGCTTCAAAGATTTTGTCTAACAAGTTTGACTGGCCCTGTAAGGCTCCGGTCGTGTGATATGGGACGTCTGGGTCTTCGTCCTGGAGCAGCGTTATTATGCCCGCAATAGCTGTGTTCGATAAGTTTAATTGGCTGTTTAAGACTTTAGCTGTGTTATTTCGGATGCGGAGGTCTTTATTCTGCAGCAGGGCCAGCAAGCCTCTGACAGCTGAGTCTGATACGTTTAATTGGCTATTTAAGGCTTAGCTGCGTCTGATCGAATGTCTAAGTCTTCGTCCTCGTCTTGGAGCAGCGCTATTATATTCATTATAGTTGTTTCTGGCAAGTTCGACTGACTGCGTAAGGCGTCAGCTGCGGAAGATCGAACTTCTGGGTCTTCATTCTTGTCCTGGAACATGACTAGTATGTCCTTAATAATTGCATTCGATAGATTTGACTGGTTGCCTAAGGCTATAACTGCACAAGATCGGACCTGCCTCATCTTATCTCGGAGAAGCGCTACCAAGCCAGCGATAGCTGTGTTAGATAGGTTCGACTAGCTGCCAAGGGCTTTAGCTGCACAATATCGAGTATGCGGAACATTGTCCTGAAGCAGCGCTATTACGCCCGCGATGACAGTATCTAATAAATTAGACTGACTGCATAAAGCTATAGTTGCGGAAAATCGGACATGTGAACCTTTATCCTGGAACAGCGCCGTCACGCCAGCTACCGATGCGTCTGATAAAATTATCTGGACCCCGAGGGCTCTGGCTGCGGAACATTGTATGTCTTCAATCTCTATGCTGGAGCAACGCAGTTAAGGCTGCAATAGACATATCTGATAGGTTTGCCCGGCCGTCTAGAGCTTCAGCTGCGCCAGATCGGACAAGTGAGTCGTTATGCTGAAACAGCGCAAGTATGCCCGCCATGGCCGCGTCTGATTAATTCAACTGGTCACTCAAGGCCATAGCTGCGGAGTATCGAACGTGTGAGACTTCATCCTGAAACAGCGTAATTATGCCTGCGACAGCTACGTCTGATAATTTCAATTGTCCGCTCAAGGCTCCAGCTGCGGAGTTTCGGACATCTGTTTCTTTATGCTGGAGAAGCGCCGTTAAGCCCGCAACGCCGTGTCGGATAAGCTCCATTGGCCGCGCAAGACTTCAACCGCGGAAGATCGAACATGGTGGTTTTCATGCTGGAGCAGAGCCGTGAGAACAACAATGGTCTTTTCTGACAAGTGAGTATGCCGGCGCTTTATTGCATTCAAAAACACATTCGTTCCACTGCCAGAGTCAGCTTTTAAGGCTGCGAGTATGGGCTCCTCTGGACATTATGATTCTCTTGCTAATCCTGAGATTCCTGTTGAGCTAAGTTCAAACAGAAGCCACTGTGATAGCTTTGCTTCCCAATGTTTTCGGAACGGTAGGTCGCTTGATATTTCACTCATGCAATACATGATAAGTCTTTGATGCGTAGGACCCAAAAGGTCGAGGGGCTCCTTCTCGATAGAGTCAATAAGCAGGTTTGCCTGCCCAGCTGAGTCCAGAAGGTCTGCAGCAAAGTGCCAAAAGACGTCGTATCGTGCCGTGTATTTATTTTCGCAGAGAAACCCCGCAGGGATGCTCGTCATTATCTTTATCTCTTTATAGTTCAGTGTAAGAAATTGGAGCTGCCCTTCCTGATCCAGCCACTGCCACACATAGTATCGTGCCGCAAAATACTCTTGAAAGGTTAAATGTATAAAGTGGTAGTTTTGGTTGCAGTATTTTGATGATCGATCTGATGTTCGTAGGAAGGAGAGATATGGCAACGTATTATCAAGCAAGAGACTGGGCGGAAAACAGTCTGATATCTCGTCTAAGTGTTGCGACGTAAAGTCTATTACATCGCTTTGTAGCCCCGTAAATGCAAGGCTCTCGATGAATTCCATTCCATCCTTCACGAGTCTTTCAACATTCTGTTTGCTAGCCATTCGTATTTCGTCGTTGACCAACTCCTTGTCGAAGTGTTTCTTCTCTAATCGCAAGACATCTTTCTTCCACAATTTTAGCTCGATAAGTTTATACATGCCGGTCATGGTATCTGGTACACTTCTGGATTTTGGATCCATAACTTTGTACGTGCTGGAAATGGTGTTCAGTTCATCTTCGGCTTTAAGCTCATCCCAGGTGTAGCAAAGCGCATCCAGTTGAATCAGGATGCGCACGAGACCTTGAATAAGCCAGTGGTTTTGAAGGAAGGAGTGGATTTCATCAACAGTTTTTGGGTTAGTTTGGGGTGTTTCCAGATGTATAAATGTCTTCTCAATTTACTCCGTCACTTGGTGAGAGTATAATCCGATCGTTTCTAATTCAAGGTGGACAGTGTGGCGGCGGATGGGCGAGATGTAATAATAACATTAGGCTGGTTCAGGAGCTGCAGTAGAAAACGAGACCTGTAATTGTCGTGATTCCACTCTCTAGATACTGCATCTAGACCATCGAGGATAAACAGGGTTCTTCTGCCTTTTGTCCCGTCTAACTCCTGCCATAGTTGTTTAGCGAGACTGTGGTAATCCGAGTGCTGATGAAAGTACTCATGGTAGAATAGATCCTCTAGGTTCCACCCCTCGATAAGTTGTATTTTCAGCCTCCTGAAAGGCACCCAAAGCACGCGGTCGAACAGCTCTTTCCATCTGTTGGCGTGGACGAAGTCATAGACCATCCTCTTGCATAACGTTGTCTTCCCAACTCCGGCTCGTCCTCGAATGGAGATTCTGTTCGGTACTATCTCGTGGCCATTGAGTTTCTTGCGTAGGCTAAAGACTGTCGCCAAGTCAACTTGCACTGTCTTACCAGAGTCTCAACCTTCTGTCGAGCGAACACTGAAAAGGGAGAGGAACACTCCGCGCTACTTAAGCTACCAACAATTTCGCCAGGCTTGTCCACAATAGCAAGATTGACATAGCACTGCTCCATAGGCAGAGGCTCCCCCGAGAGTCGTTCAATTTTAAGCCTTTCCTTGGTATAGTGTTCGTCGCGTATACAATCGTCCGCTCTTTTCAGTAATGTCCCTTGGCAAATTATCTTGAGATATTGTTGGAGCTTCCCCGCCACTTTCTGATAGTCCGGATCTTCAGGGCCTCAAAACCTATTCGTCGTTATATGAGGTCGATCAAGTGGCAAAGGATCCGGAACCATCTGCAAAGTCGCAGAAGATTTATCGACGAGCTATAACGGTCAGCAATCTCCGCCCTGTAATGAACGAAGGGGCGGAATGGAAAGGAGTATGGACGGTAGGACTTTTAGGCTCTTACCTGTTTTGATGAGATTGGAAGGTAACGGAAAACTTTATGATAAAGGTTCGTCTGGCCCGTCTCGTCGAAAGTCATTACTAGATCGAGATAATCATTTCGACACAACTGAGTGAAGCTACGTGCAAGCTCGTCGACATCAAAGGTGGGTTGTTCTACGGCCTTGAGCATCTTGTTGACTTCTTGGCCTCGAATGGCAACCCAGGCTTTTAGGCCAGGTACTGCCCAGTTGACAAGATCTTGAAACGAAGCGTCTCCAAAGGGAGTTGCAAGGAAAACAATGGCGCGTGTAGCTTTTCTGATAGGCAGATAGTTGTGATCAGCTATCACGAGAGCCTTCATCAGAATGATGCCGCCTAGACATGACGCAATAAAGAGAATCGGCCGGTCTCTTCCTCTTAGGTTGGCGTTCGTTGCCGAGGGCCGTCTTTCGATCCCGTCCAGCAAGAGCCGAGCCAACTCCTCAATCTCCTTCTGGATCAAGTCCGATCGCTCAAACAGATCAGACGGCCAGTCGCATGTGAAGATGCGAGCTCGTTCAGCTATGTTTGGAGGCATGTTCTTGTCGGCAAGCCAGTTGACGCCATCATTTGAACTTTGGACCCGGGTTTGGACTTCCAAATCCATGTGTCTGGCGACTTCGTGTCGAGGCCATGGATAGCAATGATATCAACGTCAGTCTCGTCGTCGGTCTCGTCGTCAAGCTACAAGGCGGGTGAATCTGAATTAGACTAACACCGTTGCCATGAGCCGTTTCCGGTGGGGAGTTTTGGCGGAAAGAACGACCCCAACGTCGTCCAAACTGTGCAGCCATAGATCTGCCCTATATTAAACAGACAACAACGACAAATTATGGAAAATACGTCAATGATCAAAATCACCAGGGCCAGTTTATTCTTGCCCGGATGCAAGTGCAAAAAAATGTTTGGTTTGGTTTTGGCGCAGGGGTAGATTGCATCTGAAAAATGCTCGGTCAGCCGTGGCCGGCCTTGGGCTGCGGCCAAGGTTCGGGTGTCACAGTCACCTTGCAAACGGTCATCCCTAGCCAGGGTAATGGCAAACGAGGTTCGCGTTTCCAGTCAAATTGCGTGTGGGTGAAACCTGAGATATTCTCCCCTGATGAACACGTCACGCCCAATCCATCGCAAGCAGGCAGGGCCTTTTCCCAACATCTAGGGTTCTCATGTTCTTGAAGCAAATCCCACGTTCCCTGCTAACTTAGCTGCTCAAATCACATTTTGCCATTTATCTCCAGGCCTATCGAGCCGAGTACACTTGATAACAGACTCCGCCATTGCGCAGCGCAATTTCTACTTCCTTCTTGAGCGCCTAAGTAAGCTAAGTACATAGGTAGGTATTTATTTGATTACCTCTTCAGCGTCATCATAGAGACAGTACCTGCTCGTTCCTCTACCCTTCCGATAACATATGTATCTCCATGGTCTCGTCAGACAACTTTGCTGCGTCGCCACGTCAACATCGGCCGAATGAAGCCATTGCCCACATGTGGCGCGACGCAGCAGGATGCAGTGTTGTTGACCTTGCAGAAAGACCACACGCAAAACAAGCACGTCTGTGGTCGCCTTCATTTGCTGTCAATGAAACCTACGAGCCCGTCATTTCCTCTGCGCGCCAGAAAATCTGTGGTTTACTCAGCCGCTTATGGTTCGTCGCTTCCATCTCCAGCTGTAGAAGATTCCCATTCCCCGTCATTAGCTCCTCTCCATCTAAGAACTACCGGGGGGAACGGTGTCTGGTTTTGTGTAACCTCATCAGAACAGAATAAGTACTTAGTTAATAGGTCATCCGGCGTAATATTGGTCGCTCGGCGGGCCGGTCAGTTAGCGAGTCTATGTACTCCGTAAGGGCCATCTGCTGCAGACCTTGGCACGTGTCGATAAGATAAGCGTCGGCGCAGGCGTCTCGGCCGATGGGCAGCTTGCCTCACTGTAGCGGCAGACATGTCACCACACTCGACATAACTCAACTGCAGTCCAAGTCCACTCCAACTTCAGAGTTTGTCTCTGCATAGTGCGCAAATACCAAAAGAGTACAGTTACCAGACGAAGTGACCAGATATTTTGCCCGCCGTCCATCGCCCGTGTGATAGTCCCGAAGATGTAGTCCTGTTTCAACATTCCGCATCACGACCTTGTTAAGCTCGTCTGTCGTTGAGCTTCCAAGACTCCAACCATCAACTACACCTCATACCAGCAACCATCATTCTCACCGAGTAAAACACCTCTATCCCACAAGAATGTCAGACACAAATCCAAAAGCAGCATCACCTGCACCTGCGTCTATACCCGCACCAGATGCAGCTGGTAGTTCGTCCATCCACGAGCCCGCCGTCGGCGCTGAGCAACAAGCAGCATCTTCCATTCAACATACCGACGAATCCTCAGCTCCATCATATCCACCTCCCTTCGAACCCTTTTTCACGCTCTTAACCAACACCACCACCGGGTCAACCATTCACCCCCGCGTCCAATACCTCTTTTCCGACGACGACACCTCGATCCTCGCCAACAATCCAGACCGGGATCCCGACCACCGCGCCCTGGTGGTGGACCTCGCTCCTGCCCCCGACAACACTAGCTGGTCCGTCTCGTGGGCGTCGAGCCTCAGTCCAGACTTTGCCCTCACAAGTTCTCATGTGGCCGTTCAACACGACGACAATAACAACGACGACAAGTCTACCATGCTGCGGCTGGAGGGTGTAGAGCGCGATGCAGTAGAGAGTAGCCGCGGAGGTTCCCGCGGCGGCTCCCGACCCGCCAGTTTACCCAGCTCAGCAAGTGGCGCTGCTTTGGGAACCCCTGGAGCCCCAGGCAGGGTAGACCTCGACTCGTTAGCTGAAGAGTTTAAGCGACGACTCGGTGTGCTGAAAAAAGTTGTGGGTGAGAGCGAGAAGAGGAGACAGATCATGGCGGAACAAGCAGCCAGCTCGTCTGGAGGGGATGTCGCCGTGGAGGGTGAATCACCTGGAGAGAGAGGATCAGCCGTGCAGGAATCATTGCGTGCTGGATCCTCCGAGGCGGTAGGCTCTAACTGGGGATAAAACTTGATGATCATTCATTTGACGAGGCTTCATGATCTAGCAAGCGTCGTTGACGGACTTAGCTCCTTTTTCTTTCTTTTTTTTTCTTTTCTTTTCTTTTCTTTTTTGTTCAGACTTTCTCCGACTTTAGATCTCTATTTTAGTGAATACATGCCATGTCTGGCCGGTTAGTCGGTCGCTACTGGTATTTATGGCGTTGTACAAGGCGAGGACTCTTGATATCTGTTTTCCTGTCTCGCATAATGCGTATATATATGTATACCTCATTGTATTTAAGATATCAACACACCCGAGATGTTTGTAATCGCAAAATAGACTCAAGTGAATGATGAGCTGAAATGAAAGGATTATTACAGTGTATCTCTCAACGCCCCTATGCTATACATATAATAAAAACTCCAGCCAACTTGATCATCTGCCCCACCCAGACCTAATTCTTGGCATATGGCTCTGAGGCGTTAGAGTGCCAACTTGTAGCAATCCAACTTATGGCCAAAGGCATACAAAACAGCCTAACAATTACGCAATTCGGAGAGCAGAGACGATCCTGCAGCAAAAATAGCGTGCTGAAACAGAACTTCTTCGATGCTTGCACTGTTCAGTCCAATTGGACATGTTCCTCTTCCTCCCCTTCCTCCTCTTCTTCTTCTTCCGTTTCCATGTCTCCTATCAGGTAGCAATATACCTGTACCCACAAGGAACAAAAAAGAAGAGAATCTAGAGAGTACCACCAAAGTCTGCTAGTTATGACAATGTCGACTTTTATACAATAAAGGAAAACAATGGCCCATCCCGCTGAGGTGTCTAGAGTGAAAATAAATAAAATAAAAGTTTCAGAGTAGGCAATTCGGTGTGGACCCATCTGAATGCCATGTTGTATCAGTTCCGCTGCTGGAGACACTGGGCCGGGGCGAGACCAGTCACACCTCGTTTCATCCAAAAATTGGGTGAAAAATTGCCAGATCCAACAATCATCTAACCTTCTGTCGTCTGAAGACTCAGTTGTTCAGTATTTGCGGAAGGTGGATGCGAGTTTCGGCAATTTGGTGCATCTTCTCAGCAGTGGCTTGGTCAATAGCGGCCCGAGCTTCTAACCGATTGACAGCTGGACCAGCAGTGCTCAAAAAGCTTGATACCACGGTGTTGGTCAATGATTCGATATCTCGCTTCTTGCCGCCGCTATTGTTGTTGTTGTTGTTGTTCTGGTTGGCTCGGATGACGAAAATGTAGATGAGAACCACGATGACGATTATAAGGATGATAGCCACTGTCCAAATGCGATCAGTAAGGTTTCCTAGCGGCCAAAGCCCATCAACAGGAAATAATGCTTACCGCAGATACCCAAGCAGATCCACTTCTTCTTTCTCGTCTTTCGTGCAGTGTTGACAGCAACACCAACTTCTTCATTGCCCTTGTCCAGGTTGTCAACAACCTCCTCTCCCTTCTGCTCAATATCCATCACAGCAGCATCCTGTTGAACAACCATGGTTTCCATATCCTGGAATAACTGTGCCAGTTCAGTCATCTGCCTCTCAATCTGTTCAAGGGCTTTATGACGGTCCTTCACGGCGCTCAGAGCTGCACGAGCTTCGCCTTGGTTATTACTTCTCATCATAGCTTGGGCAAAGACCTGATCAGTGTCCGTGTTTTCGACAGCAGCCTGAACTTCCTCGTTTGAAGCATCTTTGTTAATAATACGGTATTGACGTGCCCTCTGTTCCTTGGTACGTTTGCGGAAGTCAGCCTCTTCCTGCTTGTGTTTTTCGATGGCAGCCTTCAGGTCATCGCGACAGCGTTGGACTTGTCGATTGTATTGAGGAGGCCTGGGTGGGAGAGCGCGAATTCGCGCTGCAAGACTTTGGCAGAGGGTCATAGTAGCCTTGAGGCGCGAATCAAGTTGTCTATTGGTATTATCTGGTGAGGTGTCTGTGCCGTTGAGAAGACGCTGTTTGAGCTTGCCGATGTCTTCGAGGTTGTCCGAGACTGTCCTGATGCCACGGTCAATCTCGGCGATTTCGTCAAGAAACTTGCGAGTGTCGCCGCCGCCGCTGCCTGCGTAGCCAGCACCTTGAACAAGGGACGCCATCTCCACGTTAGAGCCTACCAGTACCCAGCTGTTAGCCCTCTAGTCTTTCGTCTATCGACGAATCTGCCAGTGATGCACAATTCTTACCTCCGTAGCCGTCATTCGGACCATAGTTGCTGCCGTTCGTATCATATGCTGACCCATAGCCGCCTTCTTGTGGCTGTTGCCTGCGATAGCTGGCAGGACCATTGTCCCGCTGATCATAGGGGTTCTGTCTACCACCGTATCTGTGTGCATTCGTGATGTTAGCTTTCTAGTCAAGGAGCGTGACCTCGTACGATGTCGTGGTTCGACCGAAACGTCAAAGTGATTGAGCTATCAACAATTGTCTCATGAAAATAAAATAAAATCTCGATCGGACTAACCCGTACTATTTGCGTCACTGTTAGCCGTGTGCTCTAGGCAGAGAGTGCAATAACCACTCCAGATATATCATGATGTAGGCAATTGAACCCAGGATTGGACGGGATGTAACAAGTGAGCTTGGCGCGAGTCCAGCGCGTAATCCCGAGGACTGCAGCCAAACAAGATGGCAGCGATGAAGAAAAAAAAGCTGTTTTTGAGGGGGCTGCCCTCAAAACGAAAGTGGGAGTTGTAATACTAACACTCATAGTGGAATCGGAGAGCACCTGGCTCTTGAGAAAGTTCTGCCGACGAAAGGATTACTCGGACGCAATCCGCTACAGGTTGGGAATTGAGTTCCACCGGGCAACGAAGAGCGTGTAGATTCGCGATGTCGAGGGGAGAGTAAGGGACTGTGCCAGAGGTGGAAGCGCAGAAGAGATTGACAGCTGGGATGGAAGAAGATGAAAGCACAGTCCAAACAAGGGATACGAGAGAGTGCCTTGACCGTGACGTCTGCTTATGGTGGTGGTGGTTGTGGTGGTGGCGGTGGTAAGATGACGGCGACAGGGACGCAATCAAAAAGGGGCTCAGTCGCCGGCCCAACAGTCGAGTCCACTAGGTAGGGTACCTTATAGTAACCGTCCGGTGTGCCTACGGAGTAAGTACATATTGTGCTACACCAAATGGCAGGCGCTGGTTGATGGCACTTAAACTTGGCGCAAAGGCTAACTCGGGTAGTAGGGTCTAAGTGTTAGAAATTGGGTACAAGGACACAGGGGCTGGTCGGCAAAATCTGGGCCATCTAGTTATGATACGACACTTGGGTCAAACGATGCCACCCACAGTAACAGATACGGAGTAGACTGCCTGAATCATACAATATGCTCATAATGATTTCCTAGTGCAGCTGCGCTCTCGGAGCCTCCAGAACGGAGCGTGGCATGTCGCCGACACTACAACATCAAACAGAGTCTTTCTGTGGGACATGGATATCTTCTCCGGAGAGGGCCTGTTGTAGAACTCCTTGTGGGTCGCAGCCCAGGTCTTCCGGGCGCTGACTGGACAAAATCGCGGAAGACAAGGGGGAGGGAGGAGACCAAAATGCTGCGCTAGGCATTTCGGTTTCATGTGCAAGATTGATGTTCAGATTTCGTTGGCCATCGTGTTTTGTTTGAGGCTAGGTGCTAAGTTAGCGAGAGGACCAATACAATGTGCGTGAGCATCAAGTCTTTGCTCAGAGACAGCTGAATCTCCCTCCCTTTCTGTCCAGTCACTGGCGTTCCACACGGAGGGTGATGAAGTCAGTCAATACAGAGTACAAATAGTTACCCCAAAATCCATACATAACTATGATTTTGTTCAATCACGTGGAACGGCTGGCTTGGCATTAATTCTCCCGGCGCCGCATTGTCAGCCAAAAAAAAAGACGCTGAGGTCTCGTAAGCGCAGACTAACTAGTCCACGAATCATACTGTTGTCTACGCAAAAGATTTCGTCACGTCATCGGCCGTCTCACTGAGGACGGTCACATTCTTTCTTGGAAAATCTAGCAATCTCTCCAGTAACTGCAGAATGTTTCCAGAGTGTAGTACATAGTACATGCACTGGCTCGGATCTCACCATAGCAGTTTCACGTAGACAGCTGCGATTGCCAACGAAACATGGTCAAGCGCTTGTCAGTTTCATTTATGATGTGAATTATTCTCGCCTCCGCTATGAAAAGTATGCTTGGCTTCAACACCATCTCATCGCCAACCCGATTGTCTCGGTACACAGGCTCATCTTCTAATCGTTATAACACGGCATAAGCCGACACGTAGCTGACACTAAAATCGCTGGGTTTATCAACCAGATTGCTTCGCTGATACTGTGTAATCTTGAATCGACACTTCTTGTCATCATTAGCTTCCTTGGCAAGAATTTCCAATGCAGCCATAGCTACGCCAATGGGGTGTCTGCCGCAGACAGTATTCTTGGTTTGTTGGAGGTTGTCAATGAAAGCGTCGTGGCTTCCACTCTTCACGGCATCCATAGCTGCCTCGTCCAGAAGCCTAATGGTTTCGTGGATGGGAGGACCGACGGGCTTTTTGTCTACCCTGCTAAGTTTGGTCAACTTTGAAGGATTGTTCTCCGGCGAATACACCATGTACTGGAAGTGTGCGCCCCAATGGCAGAAGTCAGAGCTGATGATGAACGCGTTCTCTTCGTCTTTCAAGTACGGTCCCAAAATCCTGCCCACATTCTTTTCTTCGTCCCGATTATTGTCTCCAATGAGGATGGGAACTATGGTAGGGAATTTGTCCGGTGAGCCAAATGTTTGTTCGCAGCGTTTGTAGAGATATGGCAGATGCATTTCTAGAGAATGCTCCGCCGAGTCTCTAGGCTTGGGGATATCGTCCATTTGACCAGCCTCCTTTACTCTCTGGATCACGTCACGATCAACCGTCAGGTTGCCAAATGGTGTGGCGTATTTACCATACGTAGTCACAGCACATCCGTCGAGGTAGTATGTATGGGACGGGCCGAGCACAAACACTCGTTTGGCTTTGCTGAGGTCTAAGCATTTATAAGCCCAGGCGGCACATGGGCCTGAAAACGTGTAGCCCGCATGGCTATAGACATTAAGATTAGGCGGTTATTCCTAGTTCAGATGACAAAAGAGTCTTTTTGTACAACGCGTTACGACTTACGGTGCAATCACAATCCTTGCCCCCTTTATCGGAAGTGATGAACCGTCAACAGTGTCTGGGACCTCGGAGAGGTAATCGTCCAGCTCGCGGTCGAGCTCATCCGGGGAGGCTACGTACCAGGATCCTGCTTTTCCGGCGTTCCTGGTACCCATTTCGTGCTGATGAGTGCGTTTGGGGTTGATGAATGCGGGCACGAGACGTTGCCTAGATAATCTGGAGGACCGGAATTTAAAGTCAAGAAACGCTGTATCCAGTTTCCTGTCATGGGTTGATGATAAGATCACGAAAGCGTGCTATCATGTATCGGAGAGGCGGCTGTGACTGCCCCGCTGACGTCTGCGGGGTACACAAGAAGTAAGCTCAACCCAGACCGCATAGTTACAATAATGATCAAATTGGCACTGTGCCTCTTACACTTCAAACAGAACACTAGTCTCTTTCTCTCTCTGGGCGTGCACAAATAGGTCGGAGAGGTTATACCATTGGAAGACATCACACCGTGCCTGCAGGAATATAATCGTGCAGCCAACCCCCATATTAACCGATAATACGACCCAAGTCTGACTCAGTCCCGTGATTAAGGCATCACAGTCGCCAGCGTCTAATTTGTCGTGCCTAGAATATGCTTCCCGGTTGCTTCCCATTTCCTCCCCCCATATACCAATTTTGCTTCTTGTGGCCCTAGAACAATGCACTGCGTCCACTGAGTTTGTGTTGAAGTTCCTACCTAGACTTAGAGCCGCGATGGACAACTTGCTATCCTCGCGGCCTCCGATGAAGCATGACGAATAATGACCACTTACGACGTCCTAAGGCCTAAATTGCTGTTATCAAATTTATTGAGAAAAGCCTCAGTTTCCTCTTCAATTATAACACTAGTAGTACAACCCACCGAGACCAATATCAGGCTCGAAACACCGAACTACATAGCCATGCCAATGATTTATGTCCAAATCATGTAGCAGAGCATTAAGTCCCAGAAGTGTTGGCAATACATTTAGGTTCAGCATTGATTCATGCGTGCCATATTGGAGTCTGTAAATGCAATGTTTCTGAGAAATGGGTACAAGTTGGCGGGTGCAGCGATTTTAGTTTGATCCGGAGGGCGCAGTGTCATTAGTACTCCTGAGGGTCACTTTACATTCAGATATCATACCACTAAAATGGTGAATTTAACAAGTGGGCAAATAAACTATAACAACGATTACAGTAACGCGTTTGTTAGTAATCTTATATCACAGAGTATCAACGTCTACAATGAGGTGGCTGGGTCGCCTTGCAAGACAAAGATAATAGCAAGGGGACCTAACAATGATGCATGTCATTTAACTCCAGTATTATGGTCAACTTAATAACATTATTGACATTATTACGACTATTAAAAACAAAATTAACCGATGTCCAGTGAGAATACGCCATTTTGTCCAAACATTGTAAACGCAGGGTAGCCAAGCAGCTCTACCTGGCTCAGCACCACCAAGGCCCCCACCTGTTTCCCAATTAGTGCAGCGGCTGACCAATTAAGTTTGCCAATGGACAAAGCTTGCGGAAAAATTAAAAATCCTTCGCTGCACATTGAGACGGAAAAAAAGTTCTCGTGAAGAAATACGTGTTAATCGCACTGCATCGCAGCTACCACGACAAAACTTCAGTAACAGAAAATGTCATTCAGAGGTGGCCGTGGAGGCGGCTTCGGAGGTCGAGGAGGCGGTGGCTTTAGAGGTGAGCAAATTTTGATATATATATTTTTTTCGCTGTACCCCAGGCATCGTTTCTGTTGCCAAACAACAATGCATCTCTGGAGCCGACAAGACAATAAGGTGGTCAACTGACTTGATGATCAACTAGGAGGACGAGGAGGTGGCTACGCTCCGTCCGGCCCCCCCGCTGAAGTCCAGGAAATGGGCACTGTTCAACACGCTGTCGAAGGCGAGATGTTCTGCCGCTCCTCAAACGTCAAGATCCCCTACTTCAACGCCCCCATCTTTCTCGAGAACAAGACCCCCATCGGTAAGGTTGACGAAGTCCTCGGACCCATCAACGAAGTCTACTTCACAATCAAGCCACAAGAAGGAATTGTTGCCACGAGTTTCAAGTCTGGCGACAAGGTATACATCGGCGGTGACAAATTGCTGCCACTGGAGAAGTTCATACCCAAGCCCAAGGTCCCTGGTGAGAAGAAGCCCAAGCGAGCGGGAGGTGCTCGGGGTGGCCGTGGTGCCCCTCGTGGAGGACCCCGCGGTGGTGGTCGTGGCGGACGAGGCGGTCCTCGTGGTGGTGGTGGTTTCTCAAGAGGCGGCGGCCGCGGTGGTCGCGGTGGCTCAGGGTTTGGCGGGGGCTTTGGAGGCCGGGGAGGTAGTCGTGGAGGAGGCGGTGGTTTCCGTGGCCGTGGACGCGGTTTCTAGAAGAGCCGCGGGAATTGAAGAAAACGAAGCTCAGGATTTTTCATTTTATACGTGTATGTGCTTGCCATGCCCAGACATTGGCGTCTGCGCATGGCATACATGACAGGCGTTTACGGACAGATTCTTTTTTGGCCACTGTGGTTTGTAGGGGGCATAGTCAAGATCGTGTACCCATATAGCTAGAGGGGTTTTGCTTTTGGGATATGTGGAATTCAAAATGAGCATTGAAAGGACACTGCTGGCGCTGTTGTCGTTGTGACCTTGTCATACTGAATCATCGTCGACTCTGGCATCGTGCTGGACTTGAGCTGCCATTCTAACATTTCAGCACAGCAAGGCGCGATTCAAGTGTTTATCTGACTAGTATATGGGTATGCATTACAGCTACCTCTAGCAAGGCATTTACGAGGCCCTCCGTTGAGACCAAAAAACGACAAGGGTGCTGTGCGACGTTCGATAGCAAGATCTGGCTCAGCGCACGGTACGCTTTCAAAAATGTCACGGATGTAAAAGATGCCTCCTAATTATAGGCTTGGATTTAGAGCATTATATCTTTACATCTGTTGGTATGTGCATGCCCTGAACTTCCAACTTATCGTATACATTGATCAGGCAACTATAGTTTTGAACCGCCACTCCCAGCCATCTAGCAAGCGGAGCATCAAGCGACATACTATTTGAGAGGTATGAAGATGCTAAATTAGATGCGCTATAATATACCTAAATATGTGATGAAGTAGACTGGATTTCTGTAATGGTAACTGGATGTCTCTTATCGTCTAGTTCGTCGTGCTGTGGATGACTGGTGCGTGAAGTTTCCACATTGCGAATGTAATCAGGCTGGCTGAATATCATCTTTTCCCTGACCTGAAGATCATACTAGCTACACAATGATACAAAAGTCACATGAAAATATAACTTCTCTGCATATACTCCGGAGCCAGGACGTCATCAAGTCTCGCCCTCGTACTATTTTCCTGCACTTCGTTGGACGCTATCTATTCATTGCAGAAATCTAAGTTCGGCCATACTCCCTACGTAATAATAATGCGGCTAAAGAAAGTAATCGCACTAGGTAGACCTGCGATCAGCATAAAAAAAAGAATTGTCCCCGGCGAGAGTCGAACTCGCGACCTTCGGATTGCTCCAATCTGGGATGGATCATACAAATATCTGTAATAATTGTTAACAATTGTATCTCAGATTAATAACTTAAACTGGGGACACTAACGAGACCGACGCTTTAACCAACTAAGCCACGGAGACTAAGCATGTTTGCTGACCAATCCAAGGTTAATCTTAACTATAAAGTGTTTGAAATTTTGACACGATCCGCCCATAGTATCTACGTAAATTGGTGCTGCAATAGCGTGGGCATCGCAAAGTTTGTCATGTTTTTACTCCGTACATTAGTCGAATTTTCGGTTTCGGCAGAGGAACATTCTGCAATGGCAGATGATGTGACCGTCGTAGTTGGCGAGAAGGGCACAATGCAAGCGGGAGAAGCACTGGCGGAAGTCGACCGTGAACAATGACAAGAGGGCACGTGGCGAGGATGGCAGTAGCACCGTCATTGAAGTACAGCTCATCTAAGCACAATTGCTCATGACAGTCGTCGTCATCATATATGGAGTAGGCAGTCGAGGAACGTGGGGCAAGATATATTTGTCCTCGTAGATACGATCAGGAGCAGTTATCCAACGTGAAATGGCCCTATGGCACTTCACCTGGTTGCATCGCCATCTGCCCGTATTGCAATAGTCACACTATGAAGAAACACACAGCAATCAAACCAACTTCTTGGAGGTAAATCGCTCAAAAAATAAAAACGCTTCTCGACATATCTGTCTATCAACCTCACGCTGTGATTCCCCAAACTAGACTGAAATTTCACATCCCACCTCTTTTCAGACACACCACGCGCCGACAGAGCAGAGGGACCAAGTCTACTCGTTCCTTGCCATACACAAAACGCCGCCCATTTGATCAAAGGAGGCAAATATAAAATTGGTACAGTTACTAAAGAAGGTGATTGCCCATTACAAAAGTTTTTAGCATGGCCGTGAACGCTGTAAAGCAAAAATGTGTAGCATGAAAAAAAAAACCTCGCTTGTGGGAGCATTCTTAGCCCCCTTTCGAGTGAAGTTGATTTCTGGTTTATGCCATCTTCTGAAGTCGCATAGACGGCAAAATGACGAATAGATTTTTCTTCTCATCTTGTGGTCATTGATTAAAAGTTCAATGTTGATGATTATGGTTGGTGTCACCTTGCGTTGAACCACTGCCACGACGAGTTGACGACGCCTTGCTGGACGTTTCAGCTCCTGGGCAGCAGCCCTGCTCCTGGCAGTCATCTATACATTCTAGAAGACAGGAGTTTTCGCCGGTTCCGTCCAAACCGCCATCCATTCGCAGGGCTGCGGCGTCTCCCGCATGGCGGTGTTGTCTGTCAAGGCAGAATTCGGGCTGAATAGTAGCACTGTGAATACCATAGCCGTGAAGACATTTTCTGGCTCTCTTGGCCAGCTGCATGTATTTCTCGCCGCTGTGTTCGTTAATCGGGAAGGCGACTTGCAGGTGCATGCTGGCGACGACCTTGGTGTCAGACAGTTGCCAGATATGTATGTGGTGGCAACTGACGACTCCAGGAAGGTGTTCAATGTCATCACGAATCTCTCGGATGCTAATATTTTCGGGAGTAGCCTGTAGCAGAACTCGCGCAGTAGCACGAGTAAGGGGAATGGACGTCTTCAGAATGATGGCAGTAATGACAAGAGACACGGCGGGGTCACAGTAGAGCTTGCCGGGCCAGTCCGTCAACCAGATAATGAGCGCGGTGATAATTACACCCACGTTACCCAAAGCATCACCGAGTACATGAAGCATCATGGCATTCATGCCCATGTCGGCGTGATTGTGGCCACTAGCCTTGGTTCCGGGCTTGCGTGCCTTCATGTGGTTATGATTATCATGTACACCAGAATCTCGGCGAGGACGGTGATGAGAAGAATGTGAGTGAGAATGGTTGTCAATCGTTCCGTTGTTGCCCTTTGCACCATCGAGGAGGAGCGGAGACTCCTCGTTAAATTCCGTCTCCGAGTCACCAATTACGGCGTCTTCACTTGTGTCACTTTCGGCGACAGTTCCAGCGGCCAAGCTGATGACGTCTTGTCGGAAACTGGCTGGGTGGATGCTCATGTCTTCGATACTCTGGAAGAGAGAGTGTCCACTCTTACTGGAACGCCGTCTGGCACGTCCTCGCGGCTGTCCAGGGATACGACCTCGGCTGCTGGGCTCGTCTCGGGTGGATGTATCATCTTCGAATCGTATGCGTGGGCCCTCATTTGCTCGCCTTACTATGACCTCGGGAAGAATATCTCCGACAGCGCCATCCTCGTTGGCAATGCTACTGCGGAGGCCATCTGGCACTGGGCTGCTGTCAACAGCATGGCTATGGCTATGGTCATGGTAGTCATGATCGTGATCGTGATTGTGGCCATGTCCATCTTCTTCATCGCCGTGGGAGTGTCCGTGGCCACCGAGAACAACAAAGCCAGCAAGGTTCGATACCAAGCCAGCACATCCGACAGCCAGAATGAGAATGGGTTGGTTGATCTCGGGGGGTTCAACAAATCGAGTCAAGGCTTCGAGGATGATAGATACGCAAAGAGCAATCAGGAACACAGCGTTGAAGAAGGCGCCGAGAATTTCAGCGCGCACCCACTATCACAAGGGGGTATTAGCCAAATTATCATTGCAACGGCAAAATTGAAGGTTGCACATACCCCGAACGTAAATTCATCTGTTGTCTCTTTCTGCGCTGCCACAACAGCCCATAAGCCGATGGCGAGGGAGATAATGTCGTTGAGCTGTGTTGATGGGTCAGCAAAGATAAGCCAAAACAAGATTCAACATAAGAGTGGCGAAAAGCATAGCGGCAGCGCACCATATGAAAAGCATCCGCGGTAAGAGCAAGCGAATGAGCGACAAAACCGCAAATCAATTCGATCAAGAAGAAGGCCGTGTCAATGGCAATCATGACCTTGATGCGGGTGCTCTTGGACCAAGCCATTTTGGACGGTGTGGTGACAAATACAGGCGCGACAATGCGCAATGGTTTTGAGGACGTGATGTAACGTGAATGAGGGGAGCAATGGATGACCCAGCGGCGCAAGAATACCGCCCCGCGACGTGTCTATCAGTCGACCGGAGGATGTTGGTGAGCAGCTACAAAAAAGAAGTATTTGATGAGAAAGAAAGGTTTGGGAAGAGATCGCGGGCTCCTTGAGCACGGTAGAGACACCCGGTGCACTGCGTCAAGGTTATGCCTGCAAGTGGTGGGGTCGACTGGTTGGTCGATGGTTCCAGCCAGCAATTGTACTTGGACGGCGGACGGAGTACCGAGCTTGTCAACTGTGGGCTGGTTGTATGATTGTATTAGGCCTAGCGTCGCGGAGGAACAGCCAATAAACCCGCAGATGTGGTGCCGATTTGGTACGGTTGCAGTATGCCTGCCGGCTCCGCACCATAATAATGAGGGTTTGGTCGGGTTGGTTTGGTGAACGCTCGAACCTGTGGTGAAATAATCGGTCGTGCAGGCAGGGTCTAGTCTAGACCTCTGCATACGGTCTAGTCCGGTCAAGCGTCTTTTCACTAAATATTATGTGCATGACGTGGTAATGATCAAGTGCTTATCCAACCAATCGTGGGCTCTTTTTCCCACTCGTCTAAGCTTGTACTCGTCCCGTCAGTTCTCCGTACGGAGTAAAGTAGGGCACATTGGTTGGCCAAAGAAGATGAAAAGCAATTTGTCACATCATATAAAAACAAAAACATCCGCCCTCGTGTCCGGGCCATGTCGCGGTCTAATCAACAGTATCTAGTGATTTCCAGACCTCGCAAGTCTAAGCTGGAACAAAAAAAACTGTGACGGAATGTTCCACTGCGCTAACACTGCTTTTTCATAGCTTGGCATGTTTTATCCCGGCTGTTGGGCGTTGTTGCCGTCGCCACTCGCCCGTACGGACAATCGCCGAGCCGTCGCATACCCTTGCGTGTTCGTCTGGCAGGCATGAGGGTACCGTCGCCCAGGCATTGATTGGCGCATATGCCACACAAAGAAACTGGCATACTTTCAATCAATTGATCCTCGTGTCGATTGTTTGAAGAGAAGACCACGAGAGCGTGGCTTCCGCTCCACGACGTTGTACGACTTGCTCATCGACGGAGGCAACAGTTGACTTTATCAACCTGCCGCAGTTTGACGTTTCTGCCGACATATACATGAAAGATCCAAGATCGAATATCCGTCCCTTTACAGCAACAATAGGTATCGTAATGATACAACAATGTCAACTAATTCCCGTCTTTGCACAACGGCTGGAGCCACATAAGGCGCAGTGGCGGCATGGAGCTATGAAGAATTAGAACGGAGGAACATTGATGAAGTGGACAGCCGGGTGGAGAGCTGGACAAGATCTCCAAGAAAGGATGTTATGTTTTTGGGAAACCAGACTGCCCATGGTTCCGCAATTTATTCTACCTGCCAGGAATAAAAGATTGATCTGGTTCGAGGACCTTTCGGCCCGCGTCTAGAGGCCTGGGCTTTCGGCTACCATAAACCTCAGGTGACGTTCTCCTCCATGTTGGCAGCTCACCTACAGAATATGTTGGAGGTATAATACTCCAGATGTTGCGACATGGCGAAGACAGGGTGAATGCCAGGGAGGCATACTCCTTAGTCATGAGGGAACAACTGCTCATGTTACTTACCCCGCCCGAAGATGATCTATCTTCCCTTGAGCTACGTTCGTCACGTAACACAACAGGTTAATGGAAGTGGTGTTCTCCGTATGTTGACAGCTTCGAAGTCCCGCTCAGTTCAGCTTCCATGCAAACGCGTTGCTACAGGTTGACGGGAATGTTTCCGCAAGACTCAACATCTGTAGTGGGCTAATAAAATCTGGCCAGTATATGGGGTATATCTGTCGTCATCCAGAACAGTTAGAGTAATGGATCGCTTGCCGATACCTTGGTTCTGCGCAACTTTTACCCAATCAAACCAAAAAGTGCTTTCACTGCAATCAATGCTGTATGTACTCCGTACGGGGTGTAAAACACCGGCCAAACTATAAACTCAAGCTAGCAGACTTTAGCACTGCGTCCATCGCGAATGACATGTCGCTGACGGCGTACAGTTCATCTGACTATCGCTTCCATCAGGACGGGGGACGACTGTTAAGTAATAACGAGCAGCCCAGTCTCTCTCGTTCTACTTTCTACTAACTACTCCTGCACACGCTCAACAACCTTAACAAAGGTGCACAGGGCGGGGCAAGGGCAAACTAAAATGATCCCTGCTGCCTCTCCCGGTTTCCGAGCTTCAATGTCGTATGTACTCCGTACCTACAATAGCAAAAGGAGTAGTTGCTAGCCCCAGCGGCATAAATGGGGCTTCGAAATATTTTCTTGCCTCGAACTCCTTGCTGTGCACCCGACGCTAGTGCAACACGACGGAATTGCCGTGCCCTCGACAAATAGGTGAGGGAGAGGCGCAGTAATGCAGAACTCGCTAAGCAACATTAACTGTCTGCCTACGGAGTAGTTGTCATCTGTCAAGAACAGTTATTGTTGCATAATGTACTGTGCACATTGCACGTCGCACATGTGGTGCTAGGGATATTGTACACTGACATGAAATATTCAGCTTGCACGAAGTACGGAGAAGTTTCCCCGCCCCCTCGCTTATTCATTATTCCGACCTACATACGAAGGAGTACTTAGGTACTCCGTACATATTGATCCTACCTATCATTCTCTTCCTGTACTCCGTACTCAGTGTGCGTAAACTGGACATGTCCGGTCAGCCCCCAGGAGGTATCACAATATGATCCCTGCACAGAGTAGGAATCGCTCCGAGCGAACATGAAGAATCAACCGACTATCGTTTTGTCCGATGATCCATTTCCTGTGGCGTATGCGGCTTGAACCCGCAGGACTATTACTTGCTGGTCAGCATTGCTGATCTTAAGGATTCCTCCACAACGACCTGATTCATGGGCTCGGACAAAGTCGTCCTTTTCGCTCTTTTTTTTATTTCGAAGGAATTATCCCTCTTCCAGCTTGACAGAACTCGGCCCGAGAATTTACAGTACAATGATAGTATTATTGGTACTCCGTAAGACTCAGGGTTCGTTAGACGTGCCCTACGGCGCCACAGCGGCAGACGGACAGACATGGTCCACAACAACCTCCACAACAACCTCCACAACAACCCCCCCTGATTGTATTTTACTCCGTACCGAGTAACTATCAATACGGAGTACGGAGTAGTTAGTGGCTGGGACACTATAGCGGCAGCAGGACTCTTGCTCATGCGTGCTTACGCCTATTTTGCTTAACCGAGATGCAACGGTAATGCAATACAACATGGCTCTCCAGTCCAGCATGCATGGCTGACGGAAACACGACCAATTGACAAGACAGTGATGTGAAATCATATCATGTGAGGTGCAAGAGTTTGAAAAAGTGCTACCAAAACATAGCCCATGGGGGTGGTTAGCCCACATCGCAAGAACGCTATTGATTGTTACCCACCGCGATATGGACATCGACTTTTGGTGCTGTGGCCAAGAGCGAAGCCAAAGCTTTGCAGTACCGAAATTGGATAGCGAATCGAGTTCAATTCAACAAAATGAACCGCGACGCCAGTCCTGGCCATGGCTAACCATGTTATTCGCAACAATTGCGAGTCAGATTGTCACGTCAATCCACAGCAATCCCGCACAAGCCTGGTGCTTGGGAAAAAGTCACTCCTTGCCGTTATGCTTCGGAGGACCCTAGCCCCGAACTGAAAACAGTTTTATTTCCGAGCCGGAGACGAGAATCATTTAGTAAAATACGCCTGCACGGAGTAGTCTTTGCGGTATCCAGTCAAAACGAACTCTGTAATTCCAATTCTCCTCTGTTTCGACGTACAGAGGCGAGTTCATTGTGAGCAAAGAAACGATGGGCTTTAGACTTAAGCCCTCGGGGTACAATTTCGTGTGACTGTCTCAGGTCTTGCGACGTCTTTGCCACCATGGCATGAGTTGAATGAACTCCGGAGACGTCATTATTTAGAGCCCGCCCTGGTTACGCTATGCTCCAGATGCTAGCTCTGGAGCAACAGCACTATGGGTAAATATATGATGCCTTAGCTATCTTCAGCAAACATGGTATGCCAATCAGCGGATATGAAAACCCGATGACATGCCATGGATGAAACATATCGATGAACTGGCGATGAGGAATTCTGCTAACGAGAAGTGCACACCAAAATAAGACGAGAGATGATCCAACAGCAAGCCGGCATAAAAAAAATTGGAAGACTAGAGACTTTCTCTTATGCCACAATCTTCCCTACACGTGCCCTGGGCAAGCCATCCGCCATTGTGAGATCTGCACATGGAAACCTGCTCAACATTTCGCCACAACGAGGAGAGACTACGGTGGATGGTTTGACAGCGATGCTTTCTTCTTAGACATCACCTACTATTAAGGACCGGCGATTTGCGGTAAACCGTTCCCCTCAGAGCGAACCAATGTCATCCTAATGCCACCCTGCTAAGTCTAGCTATTTGTTCCATCACCAGCTTGGCCTGGTTCGACTTACAATTCGGCTCCTGATTGGCGTCACTATAGTCCACCAGCTGTAACTTTCGCTTTCTTCATTTTTTTATTCGTTGCATGTCTACACCAATAGCACTTGAAGTATAAGCCCACTGCTCCAAAGTCACCATCGTTGGCAATTTCCCGTCCAGGCACGTCACATTAGAATTGACGTGATTTCAACTTAAACAAGATGGACCGTAGAGCGGAGCGTTTGGAAACCTAGCCTGTAATAGCGAATTTAGGTTTCCAGAGCACGATTCTTAACATATAATGGACATATTATGCAACCCTTGTAGGTGTGGCGTAGTAACTTTAACGGCCAGTACTTGGTGCCTATTAAGCCCAATGCGGCAATTACATAATCAATTCTTTCAAGAAGGAGAGAGAAAGATCATGATTTGAGGCTATTTTAACAACCACGGAAGAGCGAGAAGATGTATGGCAAGCTTCTACATAACCTAAGAAGTAGCACAAATTGAACCATGCCAATTACTAACTGCGCTGGAATCCCCTGCCCAGACTTGACCTCCTAGCGAGAGCTCCTACAACAGCCTTTAGTATGAGAATGCGTTGCTGATGTTGATATTCTAGGTAACTTTGTGGAATGCACCAATTGCCATTGCAGTATCAAGAATTGCTCTACAGACGCAAACCCTGCGTATTTCAGTCCAGCCTTGGAGAAAGGTAGTCGTCCCGTAAGCGGAGAGCACGCTATAATTTCGAGAATGCATTTATTTTCTGTGTCGAAGTTCAGTAGGGAATGAGTCGCGAATTGCCACATTTTGACCAAGGAGACGCCATAGTGTGTATTTGCTCAGGGCAAAACCATAAGATTTGCAAGAAAATCACATTGCGAAAGCGTCTGGTCGTGTAATATAGAGTTGCGTGGTTTACGAAACGATGCTCCAATTCCACAGGGGTATATAGGTAGCTCAGTCACGATATCGACGAGCTGAAAGTCGTTGCAGGAGCATAAGCAAACCCTCAAGAATTATACTCTTTCTCAAATGGAGAGCAAGATGCTACTTCGTCTCTGTGTCATTCAAACGTGCGAGTGAGTGCATTTTGACACATAGTTCGCGACACATCTAAAATCGCAATTCAAGTAGAAGCACTTTGGCTATGACGGGTGAAGGCGGAAGAATTAGCACACAACCAAGGGGGTGACTTCAACAGTGGGTGACACTGTAGACCTGAAGATGAGCGAGCAGGCTCAAGATTACACGAGACGTTGATATTACGAGACCAGAGACTGAGATGAGCTCGCTGAATGTACTGCGAATGACGTTCTTGTCTTTCCCTAAAGACTGTTAGGTGCGCTGGTAGATTATTTTCTTTTTCGGATAAATGTAGATGTCGAGACCTTGCTTTGAGACTTGATGAACGTTTCTTAGGCTACTGATTCTAGAATGGCTCGAGACTGGCTCTCCGGATGATCGGGGCGTTTTGGAATCGTGCTAGACGGCAGTAGCTCAAATGACACATTGAGAACGCCACATGACTGTATAGTAACGTTGGACGAGAATAATGGATGCGAATTCAGGGTAAGCAGTACCGTCGTGGCAACCGTGAGTTTGCGTAACAGACAACGCCGTCAGCATATATCTTGGTAGATGAACATTAGAAGCTCGTACTCAGCTCCCATCACGGCTGGAACGTCCACACAGCCAAGCACAAGAGGACAATGGTCCAGAGAAGTTAGTCATCGCGCGGAAGACAGTCCAAGCAATTATATCTGGCAAGCCAAGGATTGATAGAATATCCATACATTCAGTACAGTCGAGATATAGGCTTACCAAACCAACAGTGCCCGTGAGTGAAGAAATCTCTGTACAGCATGACGCTAGATGATACTGCTCAACGCCCCATACAGAAGGACGCAGGTGTAGAAGAGGACTGTAGCTTGCAAGTATGTAGAAGTATGTGACATTCTGCATCGACGATAACTTTACACTAGAGCTGCTCTGTTGATCATCTATCTACAAGCGAGGTGCTTGCTGAGCATCCTTTCAAAATATCACGGCGTCACTATACCACACTGGCGGGACAAAGTCTGCGAAGCTGATAGCACGCCGATTGACCAGAATGCTTGGTTCATACTACTTCAGCGGTGACTTTGGCGAATCACAAAGCTCAATTTTGCTATTCGTATAAGACATGTTTAGATATAGACAATCTACGTACACTTCTCTCCAGAGGCACGGGCTGGTTTTACCAACTCTCTCGTGGAAGACCGAGCAAACCAGCTAGCATGCTGCCTGTTGACGTATCTATTCAACTATTTCCTTACAGGCGGTGTGACTAGAATCTTGCATCTTCCCCTCTCGAGTAAATCTGTGATCTTGGCTGCTGTTTTGTCAACTCTTCAGCAAAGCACGAATCACTCATTCCGGAACAGAACATGACTTCAAGCATTGCTATCTGGCTCGCCGGAGTTTCTCCCACACCCACGAACAAACAATCAAGAAATGACATTTTGTATTTCCGCGAAGTAGACAAAAAAGACGGCCCTTGCCAATAATGGAAGGCTGATCATCAAATGCAGCGAGCGATATACAGCCGGTTGACTTGCAAACATCCTAAACAACAGGGTCTGGCAGATGAACAGCCTCCAGACCTGGGATCAAGAGCACAAGCTTATCTGTGGGAAATGCCAAGCATACGCTTTGATCTGATACCAAGGACATGGCCTCACATAATAGGAGGCAATCTAGGCATATAATCAGATGAGTGTACATGTCAGCCAGATAGTGTTGCAGACATGCTATTCATGTCAGAGCCATCCCAGGCGATCAACAAAAGAGAGCTTTTGTTGAAAACATCCTCTCGCTTAGCATATGAGCTTGGGATTGCTTACATCGCTGACAGAACGACTTTTCTTGTGCTGTCATTTAGATGTCTTGTCACTTCGAAAGATACTTGATCGGCTTTGCCTTGCCCTGTGCTGTGCGGCAGCATCTTTGTGTTCATTGCTGATACATCTGATGGCCACTTATGCTTTCGTCCAAAGCTCGAAAGGAGGTACATGATGGTTTACTGTTATCTTCAAACGACCAAAAGATCTTAGTCATATGCATACCAGGTTGCCATCCATGGCAAGACTTTGTATATCGTAGCGAACCGTGATTTAAATACTTACGATACCATAGGAAAGCTCAGTTTTTGCATCTACAGACGCAACGCTCACTGCCTGGCGACACATCCATCTCCTAATTCAATACAACATCTACCTGACCGCTGCCGCTTAGACAAGTCGAGAATGGGCGTCACATCAAAACTCCCCTTCTCCGGGTTCTACTGGCCAACGAACCGCCAGCCAGTCACACCATCTCGGAGCACGCCAACGCAATTGCAGTTCTTATCGCTTCCTTCCGCAAGCGAAGACGGATAGCTAATTAAATCATTGCTCCATGCAGAGTGGCTTGTGTTTGCTCCGAAATCCCAAAAACTTGCAAAGACTGAACAACGCACATAGAATGATGATGCCGCGACGGGCGAGCCCTACCAAGAAAGACAGCCAAGCTACGAAAATGCTTGCCACTCGCACACCGGACCAATTGAACCAATAACCAAACTTGTTCCAATCTACGGAGTGGTTAGCCCAGTTACTCTCTGGGCTTTAGCGAGAACAGACAAGATCCAAACCCACGAACGAGCCCCCCGTCTGAACACCGGCGGATCCCCACAAACCTACCCCAAACCCATGGCTAAAAGCAGTCGCACCACGCCACATTCCCATAAATCATGAAACAAAGCACAAGGCTCACGGACAGAACTCAGCGTTCTTCAACTTAGTTATCCCACTTGCCGAAAGCAGCAGTTCACGCGGGCTCTTGTGCGTATACATATACTATATGTTTGTTCGCCCCCCCCAATAGAGTTTTTTCCACTCATGACGGGGAAATAAATATTGTTTTGCTATGCTCCGTACCGGGCGGTCATCTTGTTCTAGAGCCGCGACTCCCCTTGCAAATCGCAATCGCGACATGGTCGTGCCTGGTCTTGCCCGGTCCAGCCTGGTTCGGCAGTAGCCTCATCCGCATTCTGTGCGGGGAAAGCTGAGGATTCGATAGAAAAATGGGCTCAGTTCAAAACAATAATACGCCCGAGAGCTGGGCTGAGCCCGACCCGTGCTTTCCGTCTGCTTTTGTCGTCGAGGTTTATTTACCGGGAAAGCGTGCATGAGGCACTTTATTTTCGGGCCGTGTCACGCGCTTCACATGTAGTGAGTGCCTGGATTGGCTGGCAGGTTCAAATACAGGTGCGAATATTGTGCCATCAATGTTTATTTTGCCTCTGTTTACCAATGCCGTGTCATTGTGCTATTGGCCTCAAAAAAAAAAAAAAAAAACAAAGGTTGTCGGACGAGTGTATTGTTTGTTGTTCGGTGGGCCGCTGTAACTTGGCCGTTGCTTATGATAGAGCTTTCTGATAATTGTACAATAATTTACTCGTATGCATGTTTCTGTGTTCGACGCGTCTTCCACGCGTAAAGTTAACCCGCCATGACACCACACTACTGCAGCTCGTAACTAATCCGTAGCTCAGCTTGGCTACCAGGAGCCGTGTCGATCTTGGCTGTGCTAGCTTCGTTTATCACCAACAAGGGTGCTGGCTGACCGGTTAAAGACCGCTCTAGGAATTTGCGCGGCACAAACACGACAGATAAGAGAAGTCAATAGTAATTGCTGGACCGCTAAGCAGAAGCACATGCTACTTTCTTCATCGGCACTGATGGCCCGGCACTTGTCACTACGATTTAACGGCGTGTAGAGCTTGGAGTGGAAGATGAGTAGCTTTGGCATTGATACTGGTCGCGACGGTGACAATGGCATCTTTGGAAGAAGCCAAGCAGGTGGATTGGATTTCGTCAAAGTTGTCTGCCGTCAATGGAGCTACATAGCTAGTTCGTGGCCTAGTCTGAGATTGCGACCCAGATCGATCATCATTGCGGGAGGTCGCATTCAATGTGGCCGTCTCCAATTGGGAAGTAACCCTAACGAGTGAATAAACAAGAAAATAAAATAAATAAACACCAGTCCTGAAGCATGCCTTTGCTCCAGACCAATTAAAGGTACCTTCTAATCGTTAGGTGTCATGGCCGATCAGAATGACAGATGCGTTCATTATCCCGCCCGCATGGCCAGCCTGTATGATGGATGCCGTTCATACCCGATTTCCTGAGACGATTGTGACGAACTAACCGGCCCATATCATCAGGGTACTCCGTAGTACATGTGATTACGCTTAAGGCTTTCGTAAT
The DNA here is from genome assembly GCA_032433595.1 of Conoideocrella luteorostrata. NCBI lineage: Eukaryota > Fungi > Ascomycota > Sordariomycetes > Hypocreales > Clavicipitaceae > Conoideocrella > Conoideocrella luteorostrata. Next base: position 133,827 of record JASWJB010000073.1, read on the forward strand.
CCATGGTCTAAGCTATGTACTCCCTACACTCGTACTAATAGATTTGCAAGAGAAAAGGCTACTGCTAGGGAAAACGCGAGAACTGAGCTAACGTTTTGCATATCTGGGTTCTGGGATCACCAATAACCGGGATAAAACCAGCCTCTTTTAGCCGCTAACGCACATCCTTGAAGACTGGTCTTCAGTTGAGAGATAAGTGCTTATACGGAGTACTTGTAGCACGATGTGCTTGTAAGAATTCATTGTCACGGGTTTGCTTGAGCCTCGCTTTTAAACGCACGCCCGTCCGATATGTCATTGTCGTAGACCACGGCCGAATCTGACATATCCCATGCTCACTAGAGCGATGGTGGGTTTGGTGGATTCGCTCAGCCGTTCGGACACGGCAGCAGTGAGATGCTGAATGTGCCTTGGAGCTTCGTTTTGGTAGTGACTGTACTCCGTACTCCGTACAACAAATTGTTACGTTCTTTCGCACTAGGCTCCGTAATTGTGCATATATACCCCGTGAACTCTCCCCCTTGGTCATCCAAAGTTGAACACGTACGGAGCAGTTCGTAGGCCTAAGGGAAATTGAGAATTTGCATTACGCCTCCAGTTCTTTGGATTATGACCTTCTCTCTGTCAGCTGCACTCTGTACACTGCTTCGTAAGCCGACCAAGAAATAAAGGCTAGGCTAATCAAGGATTCTGGGCTTTGGCGCTGACCCATTCGTCCATGCCAGAATGCCAATCGCTTCACACTTCGTCTTGTGTTTCGGGACAGGGGAGAGCTATATGGCGATTTGCTACCGTACAATGTGTAAGCTGCAAGCTCCAAACCAGTCAGCGTCGTCTTTGCTAAAACTGCAGCTTCCTGGCTAGCCATCTGGTCTGGCCTTGTTTGAATCACCGACATGCCTGCCTAGTGCCCGGGACCTACCAGTAGCTTCTTTACTAGCCTCCAGACGAGAGGCCCAATGCAGCTTTTGGTGTCGTGAATGCCATGTTTTTTTCGCTGGCCATGACCGCACGCAGGGGAGCCAAGCCGCCTGTGAAAACGGCCGGCTGGTGATAGTGACCTTGTCTATGGAGTACTCCGCAGGTCTGTGCAGGTCTCTTCATCGGCGGTGGTGGCTTGGACTTGGCTTGGGCAAACCTGGAGTGCTTCAAGGCTACTAGTTGCGTATCTGACTGTAGCTGCTGTTAGCATGCATGATCGCAATAATGAAAACCGTACGAAGTGGCCCCTCCGCACGCATACCTACCCAAATAGTCAGCTCCTGGCGGAGACTTCATTCTACCAGAGATCGAGAAATCGTGTAGGCAATCGACAATGCCCATCTCATGTCACGTACGTGCATGAGAGTCGCATCCTCCGAAAACATGGCAAACCATGGCTTTCCGATGCTGCAATTTCGATAATTTGTCCGAATTTGGGAAACCGTGCCCGTTTTTAGTCGCAGCCGAACGAAACTTTCGACTGCACCAAGCAACCAGCGCATATCATGAGAAAAGTCTTTGGTATGAGGGAAGCTTAGAGTTCAAACTTGTGTCCCCAACCTCGAAATAAATTTTGGCATTGAGCTTTGCCGCTGCTCGGTTCTTGACCTGACTTGAGTCACTTGACCGCTTCGACGCAGCACCGCTTTTCGGTGACGTGCAATGGCCCGCTTGTCACCAGCCATGCTGCTCGATCGTTAAGTAGATAGCAACGCGAAAAGTCTGGTGCCACCCGTTGCCGTGGATATTTTCCTGACGACTCGGCCCAGTCGGGCTTCTGCAGACCCTCTTCATGTCATTACAATTTTTTCTTAAAGAATTTTTAACCCTTCTACCGCTTCTTTTCGTGTTCCTCCCCTCTTTCTGGGTGAGGGGACCTGGGCCGAGCCTTTCTGTGGCGGAGACGAGGCGGAGCTCAAGGTGGGTGACGATGGTTTCTGCGGATGGAGCTGGTGGTGTTGAATTTGTGGCTGGCAAAGGCTAGTACCTTGGCATGACACCTGCTGCATTATATAGTACAATTAATTCTCCATATATAGAGCAAAGAGACTGACGTCGTGTGAGCATAATTTTCATGCTCCGTATGCATGGTCTCTATAGCAGTTTTATGTGCGTAATCTTGCCTTGAGAAAATACTTGATGTGGAGCGAAACCAAACTGTGAAGAGCACCTAGCAGCGCATACGGAGCACTCCGTACATAAAACATATTCCGTGAATAAGTTGAGACATGGTGAAGACGTTGCAGAAACAACTTCTTCAGCGGACCTAAGCGTAACATTTACGCATCCCGCTGTCTTTTTGCCAAACCAACTTTCGTGAAGTAATAATTACTTTTTGATAATGTGCCCCAGCTAAGCGACTACTGCTGAAGCATCTTAAAAAGACAGCCAATCGACGTGCGTGAATAGCAAGCAGGCCAAACCCGGAGCAGCCGAATGCAATGCGGATCCAACATCCCAGCCCAGAACAAGACTGTCAGCCTACCGGCCTACCAGCCTACCAGCCATGTGCAAAATAGCCTCCTTCTCCGCTACGCCGAGTTGAAAACAAAGACCGTGGGAACTTGGAACGGTTTGGTGGAATCGTGGCTGGGATTATGGTCTGGGGCGGGGGAGTGCGATTGCTGTTGCCAAAGACTTTCAATAGTAAAGTAGTGGTGCATCGTGCTCCGTACATGAAGTAATTACCTGCTCTGATGCCTGCCAGTCGAACACTATTTGCTGCAGGTGGCTGCACGTTATCCGCGACTCGAGATCGCATCTCGCCAATGGACGGTTGTTGTTCGTAAAAACAGCGCGACGATTTCGCGTACCGGCGGGGAACCGGGCGAGGCGGGTGGGCGCTCTTGGCCCTGTTCTTGGTTCTTGTGGCTCCATGAATTTTCGCCTGTCACGTTTGAGGCTCTCGATGGAGCTGTAGGTCAGAGCAACGCCGAGGAACATGAATGGGCAAACTTACAACAAGCCAGCAGTCAGCAGGGAGTGCGAGAGTACAGAAGTGGCCCTCGGGCGGACGATGTGGACTTCTGTCGCGTGTTCGCTGATCCGGGAAGCCCACATTGTGGTTACAATGTGGTGACTGTTCGGCTGCTTTGCAGTGTACCCCGTATATTGAGTACAAATACGTAGCAGGTAGTGGTCGAGGTCAAAGACCCTTGCGAAGTTTCTCGACAAACAGGTGTCGGATGGGACAGGCAGACGGGCACGAAGGTTTCGCGTGTGCTCCGTGATCCATATGGTACAATGCAATCTGTATGTACGGAGTACGGGGTACAGAAAGCAACTCCATGAAGGTCTGTGATGATACTGATGATACAATATTGCAGCATGCACAAAGCAGGACCCCGTAAAATCGTCCTGTGATATATTTCCCAGCATCAAATCACCGACTCCGAATGTACTCTAGTAAAGCACGCTCTCTCGCTCTCTAGTGGGACAAGGTGGGGCGCCAATGCCTGGCAGTGCTTGACTGCATCTGCATCACAGGTACGGAGTAATTATACGTCACACATCTTCCATTGTGCATGCCCGCACGCATGCATACAGTCCCAGTCCTCTGCTTCAACAAAGCGCACGCATGCAGCAGCGGGACTCACTCCCTCCAGTGCATGCCTGGCGCCGGGGACATCCAATTGTCACAGTCTCCTGCGTTTGATAGCGAGAAGAGGGTAATGCTGTCTAACTGTACGGAGTAGCGAAACTTTGGCTGTCGGACTCTCACGCTCACCGTGCAGCGGGTATCCGTTTTTTTTTGTGTGTCAATTCGTCCATATCGGCGATTCAGTAACGAGCATCATACGTCTTGGTTCTGTGTTTTATAGCATCTGAGAACAGGTTCAACTCCCTTCGATTGTTGGCCCATTACCACATAGATCAAAATCTGATATGCTTACTCCGTACTCCAGCAAGGTTACTCCGCAGCCAGTTCTGTATCAACGTGAAAAATAATCCGGAACGTCTTCATGAGTCTGAGACCCCTTCGCATGCTGGTACTGGGAAGACAGTATTTCGTACGGAGTACCTGCGCCGTCTGTCCGCAAAAACAACGCCATGCTTAAACTGTTGTCTGAGACGCCTCAACAGCATTTTGCTTTTAACCCGTGCGGCGGTAGTCCGGGCCGTTTCGTCAGATGTGCAAATAGGGAAAAAAGCAAGTGGTGACTGTGTTCAGAATCATGACCCTGCGTTTTAGCCCCAGTTTGCTCCATTGGCGTACAATATGTGCCAAGCAAGGTACTTGCCGTAATTTTTGTACATCGTACTCCGTAAACTACGGAGTCGCTGTACAAGAATACAATAGAAGTCCGAAATTAGTGGAGCAACACCCGTCATGAAGTTTGCATCGGTGCATGTTGCTATGGGCACCAGCACAATTTGGCGAGATTGGCCTGTCCAAGTTCGGCGTTTGGCTGACCGGGAGAGTAAGGAGGCTCTATCAAACCCTGCAGTGCTCTTCGGGATACAGAGCCAGATACTCCGTACCAATTAATATAATGGGGGGCTATCTGTCTTGTCACAGTCACCGCGCTGGAGCCACTCCACATTTGTTACGGAGTACGCCATGCTGCATGTATTCGAATATCAGTGTGAGGGGCTATTGTTACAAGCAATAATGCTCAATATCATCCCCCTCTTGCCGTCTCTGATAATATAGGACTTAGTCGTCTCTTTCGAGAGAAGGTCCTACCAAGTCTAGACCCCTGGGCAATGAGGAGGGCTTCACTGTAAATTTTGCACCTCTGAGGGGCTTGCATCTCGCAAGGTTGTGTATCCGTCACGCAGCATGGAGTAGCTAGCTACTCAGTACTCCGTATGTTGTTTGATAGTGGAGAAGAGACCGGCTGTCAATGACAGTGTATGGGGAATGCCGAGGTGTATACTAGGGGCCACAAGTTGACCACGGTTCAGGCCCGACCTGATGTACGTTTGACGGGGGTTATTCAGTCAGGGTGTATTCGGGAAAAAACGACAAATCTCGGCACTGGCGGTTCGTATAACACGCCTTGCATATCTTCTTTATGCTATGTACGGAGTCCTCCGTAGTAGCCTTGATCGCAAGATGGAAGGCAAATCAGCGCTTTGGCGAGCTGTTGCTGGGCCAATTGTTCACGCCTGAGTTCTGATTATATACTCCGTACGACTGATTTCATTTAGTCGGAAAGTAACGTTGGCGACCCCGATGACAAAGGCGAGGTCCCTGTCTTCGCTTTGACTCACATACATTAACATTCCCGTGCCACTGAAATGCTGCACCTGACAATCTGTGAGAACCTGAAATGTTTCTGAAACCGCACAAAAGTCCAACGTAGTCTCTGATTCACTCGCTGCATTCACCTACAGACTGAAAACGTGTAAGGAATACCTCCGGGTACTATTGTACATATGTCTTTACATACCGTGGACTCGTTAACAGAGTCTGGGTCTTATCCAAGTCGTGTGTCCAATCCGACATGGCTTATTTCCTTCCTGGGCAAGCTTCCAGAAACACTAGTCCGCTTTCGGCACTAGTGACGGGATTCCTGGTCCTGTTTCAGTGTAATTTGGTCATTTCTATTTTTTTTAATGTATATCCTGGTGCAGGCAGGACCAGACTGTTTCAACAACAAACATGCACAGCCGGGCGGTATCTGCTCCGTAAGATTCAATTCAAGCAAGCGGTTTTATCTCTACCTGCCACCCCGGGTGCGGTCCGGTTCATTTTTTGGAGGGCAGAGTCATGTCTAAAGACGGAGATCCCTGAAGCCGTCGGGACCGGAATGAAAGGCTTGTTTGCTCCCGCCAGTCAATTTATTAAAATATTAAAAAAACCGCCCCTTTGGCCCCAGAATGTCTGCCTGTCTCCGTGTCTAGTCTGTCTTGTGTGGATAGGCAAGACCATATGCCACATTGTCCCTGGCACTGGTCTGGAACCGTACTCCATGTGTGAATAGCTGCTCGCTTTCGGTTCCATTTGTGCAAAAATTGTTACATACACCCTTAGTAGTAGAGGGCTTAACTTGATTGTAGGGATATAATTGTATTGGCAAGTCGAGGGACTTAGCTTGCAGCACTGGCAGAAATACCCATCCATTTGCCCACATGCGGAGAAGACCAGCCACGAAGCAAGGGACACGCTCTGCCACTTTTTTTCTTCTTTCTTTTTCCCCCATTGCTTGGGCCTTGTATGCTCTTATTTCCGCTTTGTACGACAACGTGCTTGAAGTACTTTACGCCCTCTGCAAATTGTGCATCCGATGGCGCGCCGTGTCTCTTATTCATATAGTGCCTGCATAAGTGTTTGGCGAGTCGTCGCAGCGAGGGGGAAAGCCCTGCTGCAGATGGTGCATGTATCCACTGCCTTTGAGTCCAAGGAACCCTTGCAGATGACAGTCCGAGGCCCCAGAAGGAGGCTTTTTTCTTTAATGAGGTTTTTGACACAAGTAAGAATGGTTTCGGCTTCGCCAACGCGTACTCTCCGAACATTAATGGTAGACCTTGGGACCTGTGGTATCCCTACATCTCGTCCTATCTCACGCCGTATTGTCTTCACAAGTTGATGAAACTCGCAATTTTTGTCAGGGGGATAAAGCAGCCAATGCTGGTTTGATAGCTCTCTTGGGCTCATGGAGCGTTCGAAGCAACACCCCATGGCTAACTGGAGGTTGCTCCGGGTCCCATGTTTGAGGCCCAATCGCGCTTAACCGACGGCCGGAAATTCGGACCTTCATGCATATCACGAAAGTGGTTGCATCGTAGCCTACCACCTCGAGGTAAAATATTTTGCGATCAGCTCCACAAATCGCTTAATGAACGTCACCGTTCAGTTTGGCAGCTGCAAGATGACTTGCAGCTTGTGGCTTGGGTATTTCCATGTACAAACATGGCTTTGATCTGCGATTTGGGCCTCGTCGTATCGTCCTCTTTTGTGGCTTTAAACAATGTTTTAAGCCACGGCAGAAAGAGTGCACATCAATGACAATCATTGGGTTTACGCAAACTGTTATTTTAGACGAATGTTGTTGGCCTACAGCCTGGCCAGCACTCCAGGCACTGCTAGCCGCCGACGGCTCGTGCCCAATAATATTGTTGATATTTTTCAAGTCTGATGCTGAGTTACAAGCCCATTGGATGGGTATACGGGCTTTTTGGCATTGACAGGTTTCTAGTTGACTCTGCACATGGCTGGTATCGCTGGATGTGGTGTCATCGCTCCTCTCTTCGCTAAGCAGCGCTAGGCGACACCTTGAAGTTGGAGAGTATGTCGTGGCCGCACCAGAATGAAGCGAAGCATAGAGAGCATCGTATCAATTAGGTGACTAGACGATTTCATGTTCATATGCAATAAAATCTTAGCTCCATAGACCACACGGAAGTAAGTAGTGACAAGTCCATGGAGATACCAGAGTGGCGATCGCAGCGAGATCGTTCCCCTGTCGCCATCCGAGGGTACGGCAGTCTGCACGGAGTACTCCGTAGCTGGTACTCCGTACAGAGATACTTAACGTATCGAACTGCTTAATTTGGACTCTGACTGCAAGGGTACAAGGGGTCTGGCGTCAGCCAGCCACTCTGCCAAAGTAAAATGACATGGTAAACTCTCAGCCCTGTATCAACTGCTGGCGGCTTATTTATTATTCTCCAATTGAGCATTGAGTCACGTATCTGCTTGACAATAACTGGGGCCCAAGGGCAATCGCTTGGATGACGGCAATAGTAATGACGGACGATTTTTTATTGAGGGCCGTGTTGTTATTGAGTCGATTATAATACGGAGTACATACAGCTCGCTTTTTGCAGGACCAGTAAGCAGCCGACATGATGTCTAACCCTGGGCCTGTGTAATATGAACATGGACAAGACAGTCAATCAATGCCCCCGTCAATCACCCAACACTGCTGGGCGGAGTTTGGCGTGGGCCGGTAATTGCTGCATTGTGCCGTCGACGGTTTGAGCTTTGCTTTTTGACCCGCTGCAACAACCAGGGCCAAGGACGAATTAGAAGTGACCAGCGAGCCCGATCTGCAGCTAATACGTTTTTACACTCAACCCTCGCGATCTTTGTTTAATGGTGCCACTGTTACTCCGTACTTTCCAATGAAAGTAACCATCAAAGATTATACAAAGAGCTCGGCCGCCTGTCTCCAAGCTTTGACGGAACATTACATACAACGCCGATCTCGTTGAGCGAGTACCATTTTTTTCGAGTGGAGATATTAACTAACCATCTCCTAGTCCAGACGATGTCGGATACTGGCTGAAAGTGGTCGAGACGGTCGGCGTCGCTAGGTTATTCCACAGAGCAGAGCCGCCTTGTGTCATTGGCCAAATGTTGATGGCTCATCTTGACACGCATGAATAATTGGATCTTTGCTTGTTCGCGCCAAAGCGCGTCCGTCCGCTCTGATTGGCCACTCGATACGACGAGACATGGCCAACAGTCATGGGTCTGGGGCACCGAGGCGACGCAATTGCAACCACCAAGAAGGCTAAATAGTGCAACATCCAGCTGCTTTGTGTTGATTGTCCGCCGTCGTAAGCTATCGATTGGCTGCAACAGACTGAACTAAATGCCCCGGTCCATGGCTGTGAGGGGAACCAAACTCTCGTCTTAGCCACCCAGAAGGATCATCATTGTTAAGCCTACTCCTTACTCCGTAACGTGTCGTATGCCTTTGAAGTACGATAATCAGTTGCCCATGATGGAATTTAAGGGAGTTGAGATGCGGGAGCTATTCGAACTCTCCTGTGAGGGGTAAATGAACGAGTGGCCGCCCAAAGCTAGGCCTTGGTCACAGTCTCGATCCATACCTTCCCAGTCGGAGCCAATTAGAATATGGCAAGTTGGATTATCACGAACGAACGCCAACACATAAATTCAAGATCGATTTCCGAGGGTTCCAGTCCAATGAGAGGCCACTAATGTATCGTTGAACAAGGCGGCATCCCTTCCAGCCAAGTAGGGGACCACGCTTTTGCATCTACTAGTAGTAGCACTATTGACAGCTGAGGCTCTTTGCAGTTGCCCTCCGTACGGCGCGGGGTACGGAGTCCTAACTGGTAGATTGAGATGCTCTTGCCCCGCTTCAATACCTAAAAGATGGCCTCAGTACGGAGTACGGAGCACTGAACAACCGTGTAATGCCGGCCATTGCTCTACCAGCATGTAGCGCTCACAGCACACTGTAAAACCCAAACATTTTGAATGGGACGCTGTCAGGATATTTGATCTTCTCCGTTCCATGCCGTATGGATCTTAATGCAGTCAGTCATGCGGAACGGCACTTTCAAGGTTGAACAATGAAGCCGCGCAATTACGTGCATACATAAGCATGAGCCAAAACCGAACGCAAAATCTTTTACCATGGCTCAACCAGCAGCTTGGGACTAACAGGGTGATGCCCCTGTCAGTCCAGCAGGGACCTGAGCAAGAGAAACTTTCCTGCCAATGGTTGGAAGGTTTTTAGGATGTCAAGATTGCAGGAGGCTCTCTGTACGACGATTCTAGGGTCATTCAAGCGCTTTGTCCTGCCACCGGCCGGTAGATCAAAGGCCAAGGTTCACTAACGGAGATACAACACCATTATCATATGCATGTGGCTTGACCATCTACTCGGTACTCAAACATGGCCTCAAAAACTTGCCGCCGCATCAACTGGTAACGGACACATCACCTTTCGGCAAGACCATTGCGATTCGGCCTCGTTTCGTAGATGCCGGGCAGCTTTGTTGGAAGCGACTACACAGCCGGCAGATGAGAACAAAAAGCTGCCAACACCACAAATATATTAAAGTACTATTGTGACTACTTCTTACATCATCATGGCCGTACAGTCTGTTCGCGTGGCAAGGTCCGTGTTAGCACGCACATCAAAGCTATGTAATTCATTAAATTGCAACAGCGCCAGCATTTCGATGATACCGAAACACAGACAGGTTAGCCTGCTTTTTCTTCTTTTCATCCTTCGTTTTAGTGTACTCTGTACGGAGTATGTGGAGAGCTAGATGGTGTGCTGGCTGCACGTTATTGCGCCCGACGGAACAAGAAGACAGGAGAATCTACGTAGTACTAGTGGTAATAACAAGAATACAGGAATGCCGGCACGGGCTGGAGGAGGCTGTGAGCACAGAGTAGGGGTATGCGCGCATTGTGAACGCTAGCCAAACAATCAGTGAGATGTGCAAGACGTGGAGGCCAGCGGGCACGATGCCAAGCACTTAAGCTTGCCTTTGCGGCCAGACACCCCTACGCTGACTTGCATCAGCAAAAAGGAAAAAGAATGCATGTCTACTCCGTATGTTGTATGATGGTTCGTCTCCTCCGTACTCCCTAGTTACTGAGTAACCCGTACGGAGTACTCCGTAGATAACTTTGCTTTGTCGTTGTTTAATTGTTTTCTATCCTTGACGGCCAGGCAAGGGTAGGTAGAGTGGTGGCAGGGCACAGCGTGCATTCGGTTCAGGCGATCCTATGCATAAAGCTGCGAGCACAAACACATGCTTGTCCAGCAGCCGATAGCAGAGCTCGGCCGGCCCAGCCCCGGCACGACACTGCATAAAAAAAGTTTTCGATTTCAATGGTGGCTGTCTTAGCACCGACCAGACACATCGATAAATGATAACCAAGTTCCGGATCACACAGCACCAAAGGTACCACAAATGCAACATCATGGCCAGATAGTGAACAAACATCGGGATGAGTATAAACATGCTGTTCACTGTGAAGAGCCTCGTAACATTTTTGTGCTGTCCGTGTGGACCACCCCCGTGTTGAATTAGGGCTTTATTTGTCCTTCTGGACCCCATCTTCTTGTTCTTCATCTTCTTCCTGCTGTTAATGCTACACAAAAGTGTCATATATATCGAGGGGCACCGTCATCTGAGAGAGTAATCGTCAAGGCACTAGTGTTTTATGCTCAGGGTGCCAACGTCGGATACACCACTCGTAAACCCCCGCTGCGGCGTATCAAAGAATAGAAATTGGCCCGTCGAACCGCAAGACAAGCCCCCGGTCTATTTGAAATCTTGCGGCCAAAGAAAACGGAAGTCAAGTCTGCTCATTGTACGGATTGAACAGAAGCGTGATGTACTGTGTTCCAAAGCTCATCAGAGACAGCACGCCATAAAAATCAGGAACACGATGACAAGCATTGTGAACTAAAACCAATTAATATCCGGGAATGGTTGCCGGCGATCAAAGTACGATCTCATTTCCTTGTTTCTACTTTTTTTTTGTTCCTTACTTTAAGCCATGAACCAAAGCGGTGGGTAGGATTGCTGAAGTGCACGCTGCATATGTTGCGTGGGACTAAAGACGCAGCAAGTGAGCACAAGCAGATTCACGCGTCAGTGTCATCGTACTGTGCACCTCACATCGCGAGGCGCGCCCGCGACGTCTGTAGCGAGTACGCATGTGCGGAGTGCATGCAGAGCTCAGTACGGTATTTTATAGTACTTGCATTTATACCAGCCAACGCTGTCTTACCCGCCTCGCTCTCTACGGCTAGAGCGGGGTTTAGGAGATTGCATTAGTACTACAACTCACCCAGGGCCGATAACAGAAATAAGCAATCGTACTCCATGGTTGGCAGGTACGAATTTAAAAACTGTATGCAGCACTCCGGGTGCGATAAAAGAGTTGTACGAATATATCGTGTGGTTTGTATTAAAACTCATCCGAGAACGGCAGCGAGCTAGTTCTCTGACGGGAGCAGACTTGCTTGTGATACCTAGTCGCGAGACTTTTGTAGCATGTACAATATTACGAAGCGCGTCAAAGACAACAAGCGTCGCAAACCCATGAGTTTTGACGCGAAGTTGGTAGAAAATAACATGCTGAGCATAGGAAATACATAATTATAGGAAAACACGCATTGTATTGCATTGTACAAGCCAAGCAGGACGCTGCAAACCAGTGACGCGAGGCGCGGGCGTTTTTTTAGCTGCAAGTGCACGACACCCCCTCCCCCCCGCAAGTTCAGCCAAGCCCAGCCCAGCGCCAAACATGGCCCCAGGACCCCAGACCAAACCCATATGCGAGCCAGAATCGTGTCTGGCGTTTGACCTGGTTGAGCTTGGGTCGCGGCTTCGTGGAGTTTCTCAGCGTACGAGCTTGCCCCATATGGTACGGGAGTACAATACCATGAATACCTCCCAGCCTCCCACCAACAGGCACCCCTCCCCAGTCGAATGGGACGGGCGGACGGACCCCAGCTGGCCCAAGACGGTAGTGGGTGGTGTTGGTGGTGGTGGTGGTGGTGGTGACAGTAACAGAAGCTTAGGCTAGCAGTGGCCCCATCACGCCCTCATCCACTTGTGCACGCCCATCCTCACCCGCAGCCCACTCACTGGTACAGGCCAAAGTACAGCCTGCACAAGTCACTGGCTGGTGCTGGGCTCTCAACTGGGACAGCGGAGGCCCTGGAGCAGATGGATGGGGATGGACCTTAGAAGGACCAGTACTCCTCCGTATTCGACTCTAGCCCTCTCCTGTGCAATCTGGGCTCCTTCCGCATACTAAATACGTCTACTAGTTAGTAGTCCGTTCGGTGTTTGCTCCTCTGACTTCTGACAAGGGGGCTACGCATGGATTGCATGCTCCAGTGCGATAGAACGAGTCTTGTATTGTATGGAGTACCTGACCTGGTACCGTCGCCGCTCGTACCTAGCCAGTCCCTAGTCCCCAGTCTCCAGTCCCCAGCTGGCTGTACGTGCTACGACGCAGTGCTCCGTACCTTGCTTGCCTCCTAGAGTAGCTTGCTTGCTTGGATCGGGGTCACTCTCTGCTCTGGCCCTCTTTTGCTTGAAACTATCTCTCCTCCAATCCTGCTTCTCCTCCTCCATCCTCCTCTTACCTTTTATCCCACCTACCTCCTCCTCCTCTTCCTCCCCGTCCTCTCTCTCATTTCCTATCCATTCATTCCCTCATCCACTCTGCCTCATCCTGACCCGTTCGAACCAGCAGGTCGGTTACGATTGTGGCAATTGGACTGAGGAGAATTCCGCCATCTCGCCATACTACATCACGGCTCCGATTCACCCCCTCAGCAGCCGTTTGTGTTTGAGGACAGGAACTGGAAGCTTCTAAGCTGCCACGCCTTCGAGACGAATTAATTAAAGAAGGAGAGGAAGGAGATTTTAATATAAAAGTAAAATAGAGTGACACCTTAACTGGTATTCCGCTATTTCACTTGATCTATTATTCTACTCGTCTCTCCCCGTCAGGCACCTTGGTTATCCTCGCCCTACGCCCCTTAGAATTCCTCGGCGCCGATCCGAGGAATTTTCATACAATCCGCCCAATCCACTCGCTCGCTCCCTTCGTTACCCGTCGACGCGGCGAGTCCATCGAGCGTCCCTTCCCGAGACTGAATCACTTTTTCAGTAACGACATTGGTCATATCGTGTCCTTTTGGGGGGTTCGTTGAGTCCGCCACAGCTCATTCAGCTCTGGCCCTACTCCGGCCTGTTTAGTCGCGCCGACCCCCAAAAAAAAAGTGTGGATAGACATTGCCCGGTATTGCTTTATGCTGCTGCTGCATAGTCGTGCATACTATTGCTTGCTCTTGTGCTGCGTCTCGTTTTACTCTGCTCCGTGTCTATACAGAAGCCCGGTTTCTTGCCGAATTTCTTGGGCCGCATCGAGTCAGCGCTAGCCAGCATCGCTCTTGGTTGATCGAATCGAAAACATTTGCTTCTTTGAGAGATTATTTTGGCCCACCAGTCAAGTATTCCTCTTGGGTGACTTGAGTCGAGTTTTCACGGACAGCCTGCAGTGTGTCGTGTGCGGAAGTCATAGGTATGTTGTGTGGAGCCCGTCCCAAGGTTGGGTTTCAATAGATGCATCTATCTAACCATGTAGTTTTGCCATCATTCAGCTGCATGCCGAGGCGTCGTCCCCCATTTCTCAGCTTTCTCCACTGTCGCGGTCGCCTTCGATCCTAAGCATTGCTCTTGTGGGAGACGTTAACTCGTTGGTTCCACCCAATCATAGGATTTTGTCTCAACCCTTTCTGCCTCTTGTCTTGTACCCTCTGCTGTTGACGGTAAGCCATCTCTCCTCCACCCCTCCCTTCCGTTCGCTATTGCTTGCTCCCTCTCTTCTCAATTGACCGCATTCCTCGTGCCAGCCTGGAAACCCCCCCGTCTCCCCACTAAGGGAGTAGCACACGCCAGGGGAAAATGTCTGGTCTATGAGGGATGCGAAAAGGCCATGTTTCTTGCAAATCCAAGATCGAAAGATCGAATTCTGCAGCGGGTCTCCCATTTTGCTAACGAACCGTGTCGATATTCTAGAGTTCGTTCCATATAGTGGGATCTTGTTCTTAAACAGCCCATTATCCAATCCCTTTCTCCTTGACTCTGACAATTATCGAGTCCATGGTTCTGGTTTCGTTCCCAGCCACAGTCACTCTTTTCTATTAGTATTCACCACACTCCTTAATACTCTAATATCATAATTCCTTGCGCGCGTTGCACTCCTTCACACGCGCTCAAGCTGTTCGTTATTGAATTGTCTCCGACCTCAAGATTCCTGGGGAATTTTATTTAGTCCCTCTTTGACTTAACAGGCGATACGCTATTACGCCTTTATAATATCATAGCATTTTCGACCTCGAGACAAGAGATAGACTTGCCATCTTCATCATCTTACACAGCATCGTCAACTGCAATATCTTGTCAGCATAACTCATCATGGCTTTCCATCACTCAGACGAGACTTTCTTCATCGACTCTGATGAACCTCTTCACACACGAATAGACCCTCGCACAGCCGCCAAGATGATGGCACGAAACAGACAAGACATCATTGCCAGCGAACTATCACGACTTGCCGGTGACGAATATTTGGAGGACATCATGCAGCACATGAGACAGATGGAGGTATATTTACCCTCGAGTCTTGTTTCATAGCGAAGCATCATCTTGCCTTTGGTTTTAATCATGCTGACCCGATGGATAGGATGAGACACTGCCTGACGCCAGCCTCATCGACATGCAACGTGAGATTCAATGGTTCATGAGGCCCTATCTCATCGACTTTCTCGTTGAAGCTCACGCTGCCTTCGCCCTCTTGCCAGAAACTCTATTTCTCACCGTCAATCTTTTGGACCGATACTGCTCAAGACGTGTCGTCTACAAGCAACATTATCAATTAGTCGGCTGCGCCGCCTTGTTAATCGCTGCCAAATATGGTGACAAGAAGGACCGCGTTCCACAAATACACGAGCTGAACAATATGTGCTGCGGCCTATACGATGCTGGCATGTTCACTCAAATGGAGATGCACGTTTTAAACACCCTCGAATGGACAATTGGTCACCCAACAGTCGATTTCTTCTCACAATTGATGGTTACCGAGGAGCATGACGACCGAGAGGTGGAGCAGATGGCTAACTACCTCAGTGAGATCGCCCTGTACCATAGAGACTTCGTTTCAACAAAGCCGTCAACAATGGCTCGCTCATCATTAGCACTGGCTCGGGCAATCCTTGGTCGCCCAGAAGCTAACGACGGAGAATGGGATCATACCGAAAACCTGACTCTACTTACGCTTTCCCAGCACCTCAACCAACCATCCCCCACTCTGGCTCGCAAGTACTCAACACCCCACATGTCTAGGGTTTCACAGAAACTTACCGACTTCATGGCTGAGCAGGCTGCCATGGCTGCACGAAATGCGAATCCATCTTCGTCACCGACCGAAGTGCCTTCCAAACAAGGCGACATCTACAGCACCCCACAAAAAGGACACGGTGCAATGATGGGATTCGAGGGGTACCTGACACCTCCCATCACACCCGATGGTGCATGCTTTGGAACCGGAAATCACAACGTAGCCAAAGAGGCATATCCAATGCCTCCTCGCTGCCCTGTCACCCCTACGCCGCAACATCATGCTGGGTATCCTCAACAAGCGCGTCAGTACATGGGCTTCCCCACGCAACACCAATCACATGGCATCCATCACTAAGAGGATGTCCCGGCTCTGATATTACACAATGCAGTTGGGACCTCAACATCAAACCGTACGCTCCAAAAGAATGATCGTACATCACATATTATTTTCATATCTACGTCATGGCATTTAGCGATTACATCTTTTTTTTTTTTGTTATATTAACACGTTATGCGAATCAAGAAGAAAAATTCCTCAGCAAGTCTTGCAGGCACAAAAAAATGGAACGCGGATCATACCCCATTTTTTTCATCGAATTATTTTTATTCCTTATCGTAATTTTATGCCCAATTTCACTGCTTGCGTGCCATGGTTCTACCGCAGCCCGAAGTGGCCTTTTGCATGGACAATTGATGCAGAAAGGAAATGAGCGATGGGCTAAAAAGCACCAGTGGGATTATTGGATTTTGATGGAAAGGGACTAAGCAATCACCCTGGCCAGCCTTGACATGGAACACAACCCACAGAGTCAAGGAGTTGAGAATGCAAAAATTGGCCACCACGCGTGCAATATTGGATGGGAATGGAATCGACAGAAAAAAAAGGATATCAAAAGGGCGGAGCAGACTATATTCTCTGGAAGTCGCGCCTGTTCGCCCGGCCTCAATCTGGTGACGATGGGGCGAATGAACTCGAAACGACTCTGTACAATTGTTTCGATGACCAAGAAAGGGTTTGCGACTCGAAGAAGCCACTCCAAGGGCATATGCCCAGGGGGTGGAAGGTCAGCAAAGGACAGCCAGCCCACAAATGGAAGCTGGTCACTGACTCGGGCACTGGTGGTGACTTCTTACGGGTAGAGTCTCGACCGCTGGAGTCGGGTATAGGTTTAGGACTTGGAGCAAGCAAAAATCATGTACATACTTTGCACATCCACGTCTACAAGACGGGGGTTCTACATATCCCAAATAGCCAGACCACATGCGCACACCACCCCTTTTCGGTCTTTGTGTGGCTATAATACAGGCACAAAAAGACAACTGAAGTAAGAATTCTCGTCAAATTAAGTGTCTCTAATGTTGCCTTGTGACTGGAGAGCCATGTCACGGAGTACTCGGTACCAGGCTTGAGTACTCCGTCGTTAGTTCATATACGGAGTAACTGCCGTAGCACAGGGACAAGGGAGCACCACTACTACAGGTCGGTCAGTGACTGGTTATTGCATTTTACAAGTAGGGAGCCCGAGGTAACGTGAATGGCACCGGTACGAAGTACGTGCAAGTAACTAGAGTACCCGGGTAGACCATGTGCGCATGGCAGCACGCTGTACTCCGTACTCCGTGGTTAGTCCGTAGTACGGAGTGGTATGGAAGGAGTAATAGGGGGACCGAGAGACGGCCGTCCAATTGGAAGCCCGGCTTTTCTACCTGGGGGAAGGAGGAGCCTGTCCCGTCCTTGCTGCCACCTGGTTCAGCTTTTAATGCAACTAGCGTGTGTAATTTACCGATACTTGCTTGTCATCAAGCGCCGCGCCCGGGCCCCCTTTATGGACGAGCATTCTCGACTGACGACGAGTTGAGTTTTTGCGTTAACTACCTACGCACACATGCTCCGTACATCACTATCTATCCACGGAGTCGGGCCAGGGGCATAGGAAAAGGGGCGGGGAAGCAACTAGGGTTCTTATGCTTTCTGCCTGCGCATGTGGCCCGACGGATCTAGTACTGTTCTTGTATTGTTCACTGACTGCTCAGTATGGGCGACTTCATTAGTTCCAGGAAAGAATGCGGGACTGCGAATCATCAATCATCTATCCGGTCCGTATCCCTTTAGTGCCTTCACGCTGATGCCAGGGCTAGCTAGCTAGTCAGTAGCGTAGGGCGAGGCTGCAATGCCAGCCGTTTAAAACGACTTACTCTCTACGGTTGTACTGAGTACGAACTACGAAAATTCAAAAGGTATGTAAACTAGTAAGTGTACGGAGTACTCCGAAGTTAAG